>BSBM01000106.1:59730000-59915070 GCA_027924585.1 Larix kaempferi | reverse complement strand
ATATATATGTATGTATGTATATATGTATACATATGTCTACATACATATGTATACATATATACATACATACATATATATATGTGTATGTATGTATGTATAGATATACATTACATACATACATACACATATGTATGTATGTATGTATGTGTGTGTGTGTACATACATATATATATGAAATGAAAATACAAATGAAGCTATTGGATTCATACAACATGAAAAAATTGATTTTAGTAAGTTACCAATAATTACACCATAGGTGTTTCACCAACAAGAAGCATAACCATCCACGTCGGCTATGGTGCCGTGGATGGTGCCGTGCATTCTCCACTTCAAATTCATCATCCTCTGTCTTCTCAGGTGCTTATTCGTCTTGTTTGACCTCAACCAGAGCATTGTCATAGCATCTATTCGAGCATAGCCAGTTATCTGGGTTGTTCTGGCATCCTTTTTCAATGCGTTAATCTCGTCTAGCATAGTTCCGCATAATTTCCACTAGGAACACAGCGTCAGAGACCTTGTCGATCTGCATTTCTAACGCTAGCTTAGGGTTCTGTCCCTCCACAGTGTGCGGCCCCCCCTTCAGATACGCGAAAGAGCTTCTGCACAAACTTAGTCTGCGGTGGTATTTTGATAGGTTCCGACTTTGTGGGTACCGCACCACCTCCTCTCCCCCTAAAAGCTCTCAACCCATGAGGAATGTTGCATAGTTTAGTATACTCGGAAAGATTGTGACCGATTCTCTAAGGAACCCTCGATTTCAGAATAGCTCCATTCAAGTCTAGTGTGACCTCCAACCTTTCTTCTTTAATCATGGAAGGCAAGCTAACACGACTCACTCATGAACTTGAACGTGTGGGAACCTAAATAGCTGCTATAGTCTCTTATTCCTGCATGGGGAAGTAGCTTTCCTTCCAACTTCATGATAGGGAAGTCCTCGGGATGGGGAAGTAAGCTCTCCAACCAACATCACCTAGGTAAATCTCAGGAAATTGCATTCTGACTAAATAAGAATCTCATTTTTATTTCTCCAATGAGGAGGAGAATGATTCATCAGAATTATAAAAAAGAGGAGCAAGCAAAATGTGAAATGAGTTGATAATGCACGGTTGCATAATTACGTATATAATACAACCTAAGATATATTCTCAAATTTTTATTTATATTTTGCGCATCCTTGTCTGCTGCCGCTGCTTGTTATTCCAAAGCCTGTATATTATCCCAAGACCTATTGGGACAAATTTGTTGCTAATGCCATTAAAAATTAGACATAATGACACTACAGGCCTCTCTAATAAACCCTTTAAAGTTCCCAGTACCACTTAACCTCTACTCACACTTATACCCTTACCCAAAACTCCACACAACTGGCAGACTTATGCTTTCAAATCTGCCTAATTTTTTTCCAGTGTTAGGTGTTTGCAATCAACTGAATTTTAGTAGAAATATTCAGTAAAACTTTTAGCATACCTAATGACCTTCAGATCATTAACAAACCTTGATTCGGGGCTGACTGTGGGTGTGTATTGTCATTTCAATGTCTCAAGTTGCCCCAAAGTTGCTCGAAATAAGATATTGAAGCTACTGTTGCTCCTTTTGGTGGCTACTTACTGTTGTTTCATTGCTAACCTGGCTTCAGAGACCACCCATAATTTAAATTTCAACCATCAAATTCGGCCCAGGACTGACTTTTAGGGTTTTTCATGCTCATAGCACTGTTCAAACTGATTAGGAATATGCCCATATTCAATTGATTTAGGGCTGATATCATGATGTTTTAGGATTGTTCTGAGGATTATTTATTCCTAGAACCTAGAAAATGATGCCCATAAAATTTCTAGCATACTGATCAATGTCTTATTATATATAGTCCATGTTGTACAATATTTCTTGTTCCTATGCTCAACACTTGTATATCATTTAAATGGCATCATGTGGTTCGAGTAATTTGTGGTCTTATTATACCACAGTCCATCTTCTACAATATTTCTTGTGCATGTGCTCAACACTTGTATATCATTTAAATGGAATCCCGTGGTTCAAGTAATTTGTGGTCTATGAATCCCCAGGTTCTGGGATATTTGTATTCATGGCCTACCTTTATTAGCATGAAACTTTTAATTTATGTAGTTTGTGATCTATGATTCCTAAGATTCTGGCATATTTGTATTTGTGGTTTACCTTTCTTATCATGAAACCTTCAATCTCTACAGTTTTCGATTTACATTATACAATACTTTTTAGAGGTATGGCTCATGTTGGATGACTACTGGTTGGTATGGCTTGTTTGCAAATTGCATCCATCGTTAAGAGTTAAAACCTTGGAGTCTGTGGTGTAGAGTTGTGCATTCTTAACTGGTTATGACCTATATTTCCATTTAAGTTGTGTATATTACAAAGCCTTGCATGTATTTCTCGTTGTTTCAATTTCCACAATTAAAAGTCTCATATATGATTATGTCCTTGTTCTGATGAATTTTATATAGAGTGTTCTCATTGTTACCCTTTGGACTTCAATAGCTGCTATTCCTAAAAAAGATCACGTCATTTTTATATACCATGCCCTATGCAATTCTTTATCATTATGACCATGGAGGGACAGCTTCAGATCCTTCCCATTGAAACAAAGATATTTGCTTTCTCTTCAAGAAACAAAGATAAAGACCACCTTGCTATGAAGTTCAGTGAGTTGGACCAAATGATGGAAGGGCATTTGAATAAGGGTATAATTCTTAACGATGATTGGTAACTCAAACAAGGATGTCAATGTTCTGGAGTTTAGGCAGTGTTGCAGTTATGTCGTTGCTTATATATTTATTAATTTTGGATTGCTTGTTTGTATTACATAAATATTCGGGTTACATTCTGTGATGAAGCAAGGCCCTGTTTTCACCGACTTTGTTCAATCCCCTTCGCTTAGTCTATTATAGTACAAGTTCAATGCAAATCTTCTCCATTTGAAGCAGTGCTATTTCTGTTACGTAAGATGTTTATGGTGTTCCGTTTACATCAGAAATGGGAAGAATTGGAGAAGCGGTTGATTGATCTGATTGATCTGAACTCTGGAGATAGGAACATTGTCAAAGCAACAATGGAAGAATTGTCTCTTCAAGTCCAGCCTGGGGAGAAAAGCATTCTATAAAAGTAAGCAAATAACAATTTTTGGATGAGGAGTGGTACTAATGGAAGCATTTTGTGTTCTGTTTTGCATTTTTGTTTTGTTTTGTTAAGGATTCCAGACATAGCTTGAGTCTCACAGATATTTATGTCTATGCAGTGGTTCGTTGATAGACAAATGCTTCTCCAAGTACAATGAAGAAGAGATCATAGAATCTGTAGTGAGATTCTTATACTCACCCCCTCTCTATATGGAGGAACCGAAGGGATTTTTCCACTCTGGGAAGCATTCAATTCCTTTTAAACTATTTATAGGCCATTTCTCAATGGTTTTGGAATCTAGAAAGAGTTCTAGGAATATACAAAATTTCCATATTTATACTACGGTTCTATTAAGAATCCTTGTCATTGATTTTGCTTGAAAGATTGTAATGTTATTTATGGTTTAAACTCTCTTTCAGCGCTGCCGCTATCAAAGTTTAAGTATTTAACTTATAGAATTTTAAATGATGAAAAGTAATCACTTTTTTTCGTTTGAATAGGTTGAGGGCATCGCTCAGCGAGCTACGCCTCAAGGTCATTTCATTCTTAACCTGGAGGGCATGCCTCAAGGGCATGAATCAAAACCTGGAGGTACAAACCGAGTTTTTGAGATATCTGGGACACCAGAACAGACACATGTGGCTCAAAGCTTGCTTCAAGCATTTGCAATGTCTTGTTATAATGCACAAATGGCATGTTCTCTTTAGAACTAAATTTCCTACTTTTCAAGTGATTGCCTAATTATTTCATTGCGTGGTTATCATTTTTAGGTGAAAAACCTCTTCTAACTAGTAAATGGTTTTTATCAAAATGTTTCTTTTTCTTTAAATCTTGCTGCTTCCTTCATGGTTATTTGGGCCTTTTAAATTTTTGATACACCTACTTTTTCCCTTGTGTCCTTCATATCCTACACTTATTTGGGCCTTTTAAATTTCTGATACACTTGCTTTTTCCCTTGTGTCCTTCATATCTTACACTTCAACAACTGTGATCTATAAATCCTGGAGCCAATCCCTTCATCTCCACCTCAACCTAAACCTCAACCTAAACTGGAGCAAGGGTTTTAACTGTTGTTGAATTATTCTGTGTACTTATATGGTCACTTTTATGGATTTAGAATATTTGTACATCCATTTCGGATATATATATATATATATATATATATATATATATATATATATATAGATAGATATATATAGATATATAGATATATATATAGATATATATATATATATATATATATATATATGGTTACTTATAGGGTCACTTTTATGGATTTAGAATATTTGTACATCCAGTTCGGATATCTATCTATCTATCTATCTATCTATATATCTATATATATATATATATATATATAGATATATATAATGCTAGTCCTATGCATAGGGTTTTGACCCTCGATTGCTACATACAGGGCATAGAAATATAATTTTCTTTGAAACAAATATTTGAATATTGATGATTAAACTCGAGTAGGACTTTCGGCCTTTGAATGATAGTCTCATTTCTTCAACTATTTACCCTCATTGGCCCCCATACAGTTCTCATGTGTTTTGCTTGGCTCCTAGACTTCATATTTTTGTAAATGTAATCTTTTGATTGGGAAAATGTTGTAGGGTTTCAAGTGTCTATGCCTCAACAACATTACAAATGTGTTTAGTAAGGAGGAAATCAGTCCGATAATTTTGAGTAGGTTGGAGGAGACCAACGTTTTGCTACTCTTTTAGTACCATGGTACCAGCGTTTTCATTTAGGTTTTTCATAATATTTAGGTTTTTCTTTGCATGTAATCATGAGTTCTTGGAAGAAACCCATCTGCAAAGCATCAACTACTATGGTAAGAAAGCTGCAAATGTCGACCCAATTTGAATCTGAAGCTAAATTAACCCTTTCACATCTACATTTAGAGTTGGTTATATGCATAGGTTGGAGAGGCTCCAAAAGCTTCACAAAGTTGGCATGGCATTCAATGGTATTGGGGTGTTCTCATGCAAAAGTACCAGCCAACGACACCTAAGCCTCCTCCAATAACTTGTCCAACACTACCTTCAAAGGATCAACCTACATGATTGACTATAAAATATGAAGTAGAATGAGATGGTGTAAAATTGCAATCATTATTTGGGGATTGCATGTGTATCTAGATGTAGGAGGAGGAAGAAAAGTTGACACCATTTCCATCTGAATTTTTTCAATTTCCCAAAATCTTTGAGCTGAGCAAGGATCTCATTTGCATGAAGATGACTGCTGTGGAAATGAGAAACTGATGCCAATTATTTACACTTTCGGATTAATTTTCATGAGAGTGGAATGGTCTCATTGGAGTTGCTAGCTAGCATAAATGTCTCCGAGCTAAACTATTCTCAAGTTGTGTTAATGTAATGGATTGAATATTCTTCTTCACTTTAAATGGTGGATCTTCGAATCCTTTTAGTTGTTTTGCACAAAGGAAATGTATACTTGCAACAATGTAGTCTGAAAAAATGGCTTTGAAAAATGAAATTGGACCGTTTCAAAAAATTCAATGCCAATTCTTTACTTCAGTTTTGGAAAATTCATTTCTTTTATTTAATTTTATATGGCTGTATTTTAAATTCATTTTCATTAGAGTAATTTTCATGAGATTAAAATTTCAGTTATTATCAAAGGGTTCGGGATTCTATTCAATGAACAACTTTATAATTCTATACAGAATCTAGATATTACTAGAAAAGTAGTTGCGAAACATTCATGTCTTTTGGATACCACCTTTAGATAAGTGTTTATTATGCCCGAAAATTTGGTTTTAGGCACTTTTGGTTCTCCTATATGGAAGCAATGTTAAATTTTTTGTTCTCCCATATGGTAGCAATAGGACTTCGACTTGGGGGAACAACTAAAGCTTAGTTTAGAAAAAGCAAAAAATTGACTTCCAGAAAGAGTTACAAATTGGCAACCACGTTATTGTTTTCTATGATTTTGCTATCAAAATATGACTTGGCATTTGCAAGACTTTTTTCTAAGGTGTTTAATCACAAAATTAACCATCAACATTCAAACTTAAAATATAAATATATAAATATGATCATTAGTAACCCTCTGCTCTCATAATTTTTTATAAGAAACCATTTTTGCACATTTATGGTAAACTAAAAAGTCACATCAGAGTCAAAAGGAAGTCTCTTGTCAACTATTAAGCCTAAATTCCATAGCTAGCAGAATTAACAGTGCAGTTGTATTCTATCAGATATTTTGAACTCATTGTTCTCCATGCGTATGATTTAGTTTATACTTTGTAAAGGTTCTTCAACTCATTCTTCTCCATATGTAGAATTTGGCTCATCTTCCTCTGTAGAATTTGAATTATAATTTCTAAGGATTAATATTTTGGCTTATATTTTATAAAGATTATTCAATTCATTGTTTTCCATATATATAATCTGACTTTTACTTTGTGAAAATTGATATTTTGGCTTATACTTTATAAAGATTATTCAATTCATTATTTTCTATATATAGAATCTGAGTTATATTGTGTGAAGATTGAGATTTATAAAAAATTCCAAGCGATTACCTCATGGATATATAAAAAGGAACATTGCTTTTATTAATGCTCTTATTATATAAGAAACATCATATTGCATATGTAGACCCCTTTTTCAGGGCAGACAAGAAAGCAATCAGTTCTGTTTGCAAAAAAAATTTAATGTCTTGCATGTTTACTAGGACTTATAAAATAAGCTTATAAAAGGGGGATCTACTAAATATATAGAATTTGGCTAATACTTTGTAAGAATTTCATAACTCAGAATTTGGCTTTAAGATTGAGATTTATAAATAAATAAAAAGATAATCAACTTACAGATAAAAATAAAGTAATGTTATATTTTTTTAATAAAATAACATAAGTTTAAGAGTTCACATTAAATGGTTCAAAGTCACTTAAGTAAGAGCTGTGTCATAAGATGATTTCTCTTGTGATTTTTGGTGGTTGGCCTGCAAGGAGAGGACGAATTTGGATCCATAATGATTGGCTTCCAATCATCATTGTTATGTTTAATGGGCTGAGACCATGGTTGAGAATTTGTTATTTCATTGAATTAGAGAGGGAACTCAATGATAGATCTATTCACACTTGTTCCAAACTATGCAACCAACTTTAAAATTTTCCATACACCAAGTGGTTGGGTATGCACTAGGTGGTTCTTTACTCATATTGTACGAGGTCCCATTATAGAAATGTAACGACTATTGAAAATGACCCATCTCCACCCTATCTTTTGTACACAAACAATGATATGAACGAATAATCTCACACACATTAGAGCATTTCCCACCTTTCAAAAGGCATGAGAAGGCTCTTTTTATTAAAAATAATGTATCATTCTCTTCTTCCACAAAAAGGAAGAATCTCAAACACAAACAAGAAGCTAAGAACACTACAAATATACAACCCATGGGAGATTATCTCCTAGGAAAGCAACACTCTATGCAATAGATGCATGGATACACTTACCACATAAAGACTTGACCCTCCCGAGAGAGACTTTCCAACATAATGAAACCAAAAGAGGTTCTTTAAATTTTTAGCGTGCCTACAATGGGTACATTTCAAGTTGTGCACACTCATCAAAGTGCCTCCTATCTATAAGGAAAACTTGATAGTTAGGGACCATGAAGACTTTGTTTTCTTAAGCTCCACCACTAGGTTTTACAAGATTCTTAATATGCAAATGACAAGTTTGTTGCTTAAATCAGATCCTCCACAACTTGTCAAGGATTACAATTTTAAGCTTGTCAAGGATTACAATTTTAAGGAAGTACAAAAGATGATAACTACTTTACATGGTTCAATGGATTTGAATCTACCATACAATGTAGAAGAATAGTAAGAACTCAAGTAAACATATTACCTTGTGTTGAGTTGGGGTAAGCTTTTCTCTTTCTTGGGAGATGTGCAAGGTTCAAATCTTTCAACCCCATGTTACACTTTCAAGGTCCAAATGTATGTACCCCATGTTAAGGTGAGATGTTGCAATTAATCAAAAGAAACAATATCAATGAGAACACACATAACACAAATCATGGGTCACTCCAAGTTGGTTATTGAATCAATTCAAGGGACTTTTAAACTTTGGAACCTCACTTTTAGGTTCTCTGCGTATCAAATATTCAACACCACTAAGTTATTTGAGGTAATAGGCTTGATTCATGTCTATTGACAATACAATTTTGAAGCTGATAGTCTATAAAAATAATCATTCTAAGGTTAAATAGGGCTTCTATATATGGAAGAGACTACAGAAAGGTTACAACTCCCTACAAATCCCTAACTAATGATACTTATAGTTCCATATGTTGTTTATTTATTTATTTTCTTTATGTGTTTATGTTTAGCTTTGAAAGGAGGAGCTTTTTTAGATATGATGATTAGCTTTTAGTTGAAGAGAATGTGTGCCAACAAGTTCCTCTCTTTTACGGTGAAAAAAAATAGTAGTTTATTACATTCATTACAAAGTAATTGTTGAACAAAAAAAAAACAAATTAGTGCAAACTTCTAAAAATTTGCAGTTTAAGAATTTCAATTTTGTTTTAATTATGTTAATATTATTTTATTAATTTACATTTAAACCAAAATTGTCTATATTAATTTACTAATTTACATTTAGTTTATTACATTCATTACAGTTTACATTAAATTAAATATTGAAAGAGCTTTAAAATTAAAGTGCAAACTGCTAATAAGAATTTGTAGATTATGAATTTAAATTTTGTTTTATTTATATTAAATTATAAAAATAAAGAAGTCACATATTTCAGTAATTTGATTGCATTAAATTAAATGTGAATGTGATTTAAACTAAATGTCAATGTTATTTTATTTTAGAATAGTTCAGACATGTTATAATTTGGATTTTATTAAATTGTATTTTCTATCATTTTTAATTTAGTAAAATGGTTAGAATTACAAATATAAGTTCTTGAGAATTTGAGAATGCACAATCTATATATATTTAAGATTGTTAAATCTATTTATATACAATTAAACAAAAATATCATTAAAATTATTAACTTCTCCAATAAAATGTATAAATTTTTATATTAAAAATATTCTAAAACACTACTGTAAAATAACTACATTTTGAGATAAGCACTATCAACGCTCTAAATGTAAGTCCATTCATTATCTTTAATCTTGGGCTTGTACCACGTAGACTTGATTATGAATCATATGGAGAGAAGAAACTACGAAGTTCTTTTGGTAGGTTATCCGGTGATCCAACTTTGCGCACATGCTACTTGTTGACCTCTCTAGATTTGGAAAACAAGTGAGATTTAAACTCTGGCAACTCCCAAAAATCCCTTCCCACTCTTATGATATGGTCTCAAGTTCCCTTCACTCTACTTGGGCATGTGACTATGTTCGCACATCATAGATTCGAAAGATTGATGTAACCCTTGTACTATGTATTATTTGTAACTTGTAACACTTAAATGATTTGGATACACAATGTGCAACCATGCTAGCTCAACCCAAAACAACTATAACTTATTGGTGTCAAACAAACTAAATGCACAATCAAAGGAATTCAAAATAAAAATAAAATTGAGTGTGCAAGGATGCTCCTGAATGAAACCCTCCTCGTAATTGAATGTGAGTATCATGCACATAGGAAGATATTCCACTATTCTTTTTTTCTCTTCATCGCATTTACTTTACTCTCAACCCTACCCTACCACGCCTACCGCAAAAACCCTAAATTTTATTTATTAAACCCTAAACAAACTCCTAATTCCTAATAATTTTACCCTAAGAGCATACATAAAACCCCCAACAACCTGCTCCCTACCCCTCTTCTACCCTCACCGTAGATCCCACATTGCTTGACGTCCATTTTTACCCCACTGTACACCCTCGACATCCTCGACTTCCACTTTGCTTCCATATCTTTCCAACTCAGAGCACTTGCACCAACCCTCCTTCGCTGCTCCTGCCTGCCCCTTTCTCTTCTGCTCCAAACGTGCTCGTCTTCCAGCCACTGATCTGTTTTCGTTTCAGCCCACTCCCATCCACCTCTCCTACATTCCTTCCACCCTCTTCTTCCTATCCGCCTTCCCTTCTCCACCTCTTTCAACTCCCTCTCGCTTTAACTTCATCTTCCCTTCCTTTCCTTTCCATCCAAGCCATGCCTAACACCTATACACAAGTCTGCAATTAAAATTGTAGACCCTGTGTGTTAATAGTTTAGTTCATAGTACATTTAATAGTACACTTAATTTAGATTAGTTAATAGTACATTAATTTTAGAGTAATTTTTATGCTTCTCTTGAAGATTATTTACTGTGCAAATACAACTCAGAATTCTGGATACAGATTTGAATATTGTAAAATTTAGGTGAATTGAATCACCTATTACTGTATGGTCAATATTTATAATTACTGTTTGATACTTATTCAAAAGGCAAGAAATGTATTCATCTACATACTCATCCCATATCCATTTTAGGCACAGATTTATTTAGGGTAGGTTTCTCGCTTGATTGCTGTCTCTATCGAAACCTAATACAGCTCCAGGCCATTCCATTCCAAGAAGCAAATTTAGTGATTTACATAAAAAGCCGTTAACAAAAAAGAAATTTAAAATGCAATCAAGTGAATAATTGTAAAATGAATCGAGTAAGCTGGAAACCCAAATTGTCAAACAAATAATCATACTAACAAGTGAAAAGAAAATTCCTAACACTTAGCAAGCATGACATATACCTATTTTCCAAAATAATTACATGTTTCTTGGATAGCTTTATGCAATAATAGGTAAAAAGTATACAGTTTAAAACATTTAAATGTCTGCATATCACTTATCCAAAGCTGATTGCTAAAACTTGATCATTTACCTACGTTTCAGGTAAATCAAGTGGCCCACTACTCTGCCAGATACCCATAAAATATTTCAAACAATTACATGTTGAATAGATAGCTCTCTGCCAGAGCACACAAAAGGTAGGAACAATACACAGTAACTTAGTTTGTCCACATCACTTATCCAAAGTAAAAACAATACACAGTAACTTACTGCTAGAAATTTTATCACTTACCTATATTTTAGATAAACTAATGGCCCATTGCATTCTCTTTTGAATTTTTTTTTCATAAAACAAATTCTCAAATATTTTAGAAGCCATAATTGAATAAAAAAAATTCATTATTTGCAGTGTATGGGATGTGTAATCCATTTAAATGCTAAAGGCCCATGTTCTTACTTTCCTCTGTAATGATGGTGTTTCAAAAACATTTTGTGATAGGTTATGGGGATATCTTATTTATATGCCTGGGCCCATGCTGCTCCTCTGCCTGTATAATGTTTGTGTTTCAATAGCATCTTGTTATACCCATAGTATTACTTTTTTATTTTGTAATGCTTGTGTTTCCATAGAACTTTGTACTTTTCCTCAGATATTAAATGGCTTTGATGTAAAAGAATATTTATGTTTAGCATACTGCGAAACAAGATTCTCAACTTGCTTTTTCTATTTTATGTAAAGAAGATTCTAGCATAGACATTTATATAACACTAATAGAACCTGCCAAGGGCCATGTGCCTTGCCTTGCACGCCATACCTATGCCGAATAACATCAACTTTCAATCGTTGTTTAACCACTTCTTAGTTGCTCAATCTTCAATATTATACCCCTTATACACATGTCAAGTTCCTCACTATTCACCCTTTATGTTTTCACATCAGGTATGATTAAAAAAACCAACAAGAAGAAGGGAAAGTAGATTGAACCTAACGTAGAAACAACTCCAATTATACCAATTGAAACAATGTTTGAAGACACCAAACCCATCACAAGGGCCACTCCAGAATTCAAATGGGGTGACCTGTACACAACTATTAGAGATGGAAAAATACCAGATGCAAACCTCGAGGAATCAATGGTTTACCAAAACATCAAGAGGTCTACCCTTCACAAGGCAGCAACCCGACCAGAATTGTTTCCTTGCTCAGAGGTGATTGGGTGGATTCTACCCCATGTAGATACAACCACCAGGATCATTCTAAACACCAATGGAGAAGGACTCGCCTCCTTTCAACCAAGACACCTTTCAGCTGCATACAAGCTGCCTTCCACCAAAGTTATGCTTACTGATGATTGGGTAAAGCATGCCAATATAGATATTTTTGAATGTGCAAAGAAGATGATGGTACCAGACAAGCAACTAAGACCCAAAGGTAGCGGGGAATTTGACAGCCAACACTTAAGGACCCCCTATTGAATCATAGTCGTAATGTTGAATAGAATCTTCGACCTACCAAACAAAAACAGCTATAAACTCAGCTGGTTTCCATTGATCTACCACATTGCCACACTTGGTACAGTCTTCAATTGGGAAGATATAATATCAGATAGTATGGTGTCCAACATTGCTACAACTCAAACCAGCCTTTCACAACAGAAAGCAGAATTTTTCATGTCTTCTTACCTCATTAATTGTATATTAGTCAAGAATCATTTTCCTAAGTTGGGATGTACTTGGAAACGGACTGAGACTCCCCTTCATGTAGCACACCAATATCTTGGACTCATCGATATCAAGCGTATTACAAACTACTATGCGAAGAACTAATCATGCCCCTTTATTGGTTGCTCTTCAATAAAGAACCAAATTGTTTGTCAAACAATGCCTTGGCTGTAATAGGTGAGTATGGCGACTACTACTTCTCATTAGAAGGCACATACATAAGGATATATGGGGGCACTAAACCTCCTTATGTACTGCCCAAGTATGCTATAGATTTCATTGTGCATAAAAAAGCCATTAGACAAGTCTTCATCAATGGAATTGGTGACTTTCTCCATCTAAAAAAAAGCATCTTAGCCACCTCTACCATTCAACATTGGTGCATACAAGTCCAAAAAATAAGAGCTGTTGAAGCCTTTGTTTGGAAGCTTTTCCCCTCGGGGCTATACTTTTTGTAAGAAACAGTTCTTTTTTTTGGGAACATTTTTCCAGTTTTTGGGAATTTCATGAAACATCTTTCACAGTTTTTTGGGGAACACTTTTCCAGCTACATACAAGAAATATACTCAAGATATCATCAGTTTTTTATAGACTTTTTGTCTCATGGCTTAAGGCCAATTTTTTGAAATGCACTTCACAAGTGCATTATGCAGATGTAATTTTGTTATAATTCCATTAATAAAATTCCGCTTTTTTCAAGGAAAAAAAAAGTTTCCATTATAAAAAATAAATACAATAGGAAGATGGAATGTGAGAGGAATATCAAGACCAAATAAAAAGTTGACTCATCTTCGAAAGATTAAGGAAGGTGATTCATGTTCTAAATATTAAGGGTTTAGTTGAGACTTGAGTGTAAATGGATCTACTAAACCAATTTTATATTTAAAACGTTGATATTAAATTAAATATACAAATATTCAAATCACAAAAGATATGAATTTTCATGAACAATCTAGAGACTGTAATTCATAATTAATGAATTAAATTATAATGAATAACTAATTTATTCAAGATATATTTTCCGGACAGCTGATTTGACCTTTGGTTGTTTAAAAGTGGAAAGCGAAGAGGAAAGTAAGAAATCCGAGTTGCCCAGTTTGTCCTTGGGATGGGACAAAGTCAAGCGCAACGAAGGACCGGTCTTGGAATGCCAACTACGTAAGTTATTGTAGGAAATCGCATGTTTCATAAATGGAAAGTTGCTCCGCCTCCGCGTATTTTACTATTTCTAGCAAAGGCAGAGGCGGTGGAGAGCTTATGTGTCCATTTGCTTAGCAGCCAAGTTAAAGGATTTGACCCACCCAACGCGGTTTCACTCTCAATATATCTCTTATCCATTCCCTCACATATTCACTTGCACTCATTTACTGCCAGCAGCTCTGTATACTCTTACTATCACACTTCACTGGCACGTCTGAGTTCCAGTACCCTGTACCCCTGCATCCACGCGACATGGCTACACCCTTGAATCAGAACGACCACGGCAGACCCGAAAGCCGCTCACTGAAGTCGCGGCAGTTCAAGGGAATCCGAATGAGAAAATGGGGCAAATGGGTCACAGAAATTCGAATGCCCAATTCCACGGGCCGAATTTGGCTGGGATCCTACGACACTCCGGAAAAGGCTGCCCGCGCCTACGACTTTGCCGTGTATTACCTGAGAGGATCGAAGGCCAAGCTCAATTTTCCAGACTCGCAGCCGGAAATTCCCTGCAATTCTAATCTGTCGCCGCAGCAAATTCAAGCCTATGCGGCCAAGTTCGCTGCAGAAGAATTCCAGCGTCCTTCGGATGACGGCGCGGCGTGTTCATCTTCCAATTTGGAAGCGAAATGCGATACTGACCGCCAACAGATTACGGCCGAGCAGAGTCCGTCGTTTTATGATTTCATGTCTTTTGAAGGTCTGGACGATTGCGATTCTCCAAGTTTAGAGGATTTTCCTCCATTAGATTTCCCTCTGGATGATTTTGAATATCCGTTCTAGCCTGGGGATTTCTATTTTTTTTTTTGTTGCTGCCAGGCGTTCAGTGAAATTTTACTCTTATTTGAAAAATGGCTGCTGAATTGATGCCCCTTCATAAATGAGAACTTGAGACGCAGCTTGAAAATGGCGGCCAAAATCTACGTTTTTATTTGTATGACAGTGAATCTACAATATTTTTATTATAGTGAATCTACATGGACTTATAACCAATTGTAATGGAAATAAAAAACTATGGCGCTCCTAAGCCATTGCTTACCAATAGCAATGCAAAAAGAGATAACCACTGCTACGATGGCTCGCTTCAGTAAGTGTCACAGGCAGCGTTGGAATTTCAAACCAACACTACCGGCGGTCAAAATTGATAGTTATAACTAGAATATTGAACGTTTTATAAATTTCCAAGCTATTAGCCAAGTTGCTGGAGTGTTGGCTGTATTTGATGCTGGAGTGTTGGCTGTATTTGATGGCTAAATTGTCTCGTGACGAGCAATTTACAGTCAAATTGTATATGTTTCCAAGCTATTAGCCGGGTTTGCTGGAGTGTTGGTTGTATTTGATGACTAAATTGTCTGGTGACAAGCAATTTACCGTCAAATTCTATACATTTCCACGCTATTAGTTGGGTTTGCTGGAGTGTTGGCTGTATTTAACGGCTAAATTGCCTCGTGACAATAAATTTACCGTCAATTTGCATCCCTCACATGATCTCTTTCAACACTGACAGAAATGATTCAGATATGCAGTATATACATCAAAATTGTGTTCATGATGAGACAGCCAGTAAGTCTAGTCTTATATGCAGGCAAAGTCTTGTCTTGTATGCAGGCAAGGATGGAATTTGACGGCAAGGCAATTTGGCCGTCAAATACGGCCAAAACTTTTCAGTAACTGTAAACATCTTCTTTAAAATGTCTAAAACGTTTGCAAATTTACATTTAACCGTCAATTTTGATGGGCAGGTTGGATTTGAAATTTCAACCCTGTGCAGCTGTTATCACCGGGGCAGGGGCAAGGGCAAGGGCAGTATAAGCGCCAACCAAAACGTTCCTGACCTGTTAGAATCCGGCAGAACATTTAGGTTTGAAATCGCAATTTGGAGTGTTCAATTTGCAATTTTAACAATTTGAATCGTTTTAAAATTAGGCATTTAATCTCAAGACAGCCAAATACTATTACGGAAATTGCAAAATTGTGAAAATAGCAATTTCCATGGCCAGTTTTTATTAAAACTTCACCGAAAACGACGGACGTTATCCTACTCTGCTATCACCCAGCCAGGAGGAAACCCCCTTCTTACACGCCGAACGTTACTCCCTCCTCTGTTCGCACAGCAGCAACTAACCTCATATTTGGCCTTTTTGAGTTGTGTTTTTCTTACTATGTTAACCGGTTGTGATTTTATAAATCCCAGGTTAATATGTATGACTTGATTGTTTTAATTGAGAATAAGAATTATATGATTGTAAGTGAATATTAATGTGGTTGTGGTGAATCGGTGATAGATGTTTTAGGCTCACACTATTTTGATATTAAAAAGCATTTTAAGAAATATATAAAAGAGAGAAAAGTTTTAAAAATAAAGTTGGAAAGCTATAGTTTCAAATTTAATGGGATATAGAATAATTAGATATATATTAGAAAAAAATATTAAAAAAAAATAAATTAATTAGAAAGCAATTGTGTGAAGGAAAATAATAATTTGAAAAGTATGATTGTAATGAGATGGTGAATAACGAAGAAGCTTAAAGAGGAAGTTCCAAAAATATAGACAATACAATGTCCTTAAAAAATGTGAAGAAGCTTAATGAGAAAGTTCGAAAAATATAGACAACACAATGTTCTTAAAGAATGTGAATAACTTGTGAAATTTAAAGCCAAAGTGGTTAACAACTTCTGAATTGCCTATATATATTCCTCTCATTCCTTTCAACTGCCAAAACCAGGTTTAATGAATGTCAACAACTTGTGAAATTTAAAGCCAAAGTAGTTAACAAAAACATAAAGCAGAATGTCAGTCAAAAAGTGAATTATGTCAGTGTTGAGATGTCAAATTTAATGCCAAAGTGGTTAACAAAAACAAAATCTCAGTCAAAAGTGAATCATGTCAGTGTTGGGATGCAATGACAGAGACAACATCGTTCTTCTAACACGAGGTGTTGTCGGTTTATATAAAGAGATTTCCAATAAAAATGTATACATGCTTTTTATTAATAAATTCAGGACTAAGACATGGAAAATGTATATACAATTAGTACAATGATAGTAATCAGAATTCTTGTAGTTTTCAAGTATATATATATAAAACTTTGCCAACACAAAATCACAATCATAATGAAACTCATCTAGCTGCAAGCATGGTTAGATTGCTTGAAAGCTTCCAATCCACATATTGATTAAGAAGCATGCCATATGTTGCCTTCTCAGATAACTTAGTTACTAATACATTTTTAAAAAAAGTTGTAGGTAAACAAGTGTCAAGGCAAAATAGCGTGAATGGAGAGGTGGTGATTAGATCCTACTCTCTCTAGCCTGTTAAGTATTTTTAAAATTTTCAGAGCAAATCTATGCATCCTCTAAACTATTATTTTATAAGAATCACTTGTGTGATTACATAAAGTGCGGAAATATTTGTGTTGTCAAGAACTCCAGTCCACATAAGACGGACATTCAGCTTCAAAGATTTTCAATCAAATAAAAAGAAAAAACATTGAATTCGTTCTATTGAAGGTTTGTTTTAGTAAATAGTAAAGAAATCCCATTAATATACAGGTGAAATTACTGCTCATCTAGTCCACTAAACTATGTTTTAAAAATGTCTTGGAGTCAGGTTGATCTATGTTATAAACGATTTTTAGGTCCCGAGAGAAGGAAAGAAAAAAGAAAATCCAATCCCCTTTCTCCAGTCCCCAAGCTGCTATGCTACAAATTCAATTTGAGTCCAAGCGACACATGTTTCGAATTCGATTCGAGTTCTGAGTGACACATGTTTCAGTCATAAAATGTTACCCAGAAATTTACACACAATTTTCTAGAGCCAGCTCTACTCTTACTAAGAAATCTGTAGTGATAATCTACAGTTGTAGCTTGACCCAAATAAAAGTAATACTCTACTGTGCTTTATCACAAAGATTTTATGCCTTTTATAGAGATAAAAGGAAAGGACAATATTAGGAGAAAGAAAGTTTGTGTTGCATTGTCCTTGCCCACTGGACGTGCTCCTTGACTAGCAACAAATGCAGATAATGAACAGTGATGAGGAATCAAATAGTATACTTTGCCTCCAAGTAGTATACTCTGCCTCCAAAATATGTATAAAAGAACAACGCAGTTTGTAGCAATACATAGAAAATGATGGGAGGGGTTTTAAACAACACTATTTTAGCTTCAAACAAAATAAGAGATATTAAATCTTGTAGGAATATTCATGTGGTTGCGAGGAATATTCAGGTTCAAATCTCCCTTTGTGACACTTATTCTTTGAAAATCCACTTGGACTATGTATTACTTAAATGGATGTATTTCTAGCCATACCTTGATTCTACTGAATATCAGAGATTGACATTCTTATCTTTGATAGAGTTTTTTTTATTCCATGAACTTGTAACTATCTCAAATTCACAATGGAATCTCTCAAATCCACAAATCCACAAGTAGCAAATTGTTGATGAACTCGGTTTACTATGATTGCAGGTTCATTTATTTATAACCGTGACAGCATGGCTACATGTGCAGGGGAACAAAGGAATTATAGATTGCTCTCAGGAGTTCTTTCAAACAAATTCTTCTCCCTAAATCCTTAACTCAAAAACTTTATAACCATGACCAAATAGTTACACCACATAGCAAAATCAAACACAGTCGTGTTTTTTTAAAATTCAAATCACCACGTATTGCTACTACATACAAAACAAGGTAACAGGAACAATGTCAAATTTCGGTCATAACATATTGCTACAGTATTCAGGAATCAGAATAACATGGATTACAAACTTACCTATTAATTTTCATAACCAAGAATTAGTTTGAGATACATATCTTTCTCCTTTGAAAATGATTCAGAGCGGCTCATTGTTGGGGTTGATTTTCTCCCTACCATAGGTTGTTCTGTTTTAGAATGCCACACCCTTGCTGATTATGGGTTCACCAATGAGAAGAAAGAAATGTCGACTGCTAAGAAATTTGCTTGTTCTTTCAACTAGCCTAGCTCATATTACACTTCACCTTGCTCCATACAACTCAAGAAGCCATCTTCTCTGTTACACAATCCCTTAGGCACGCCCTTCTATTAGGTGCTCTTCAATATGGTCTACTTCTAGTTTTCCTTCCGGTAGTATAACCTTCTTGGATAAGGAAAAGTTTAACACTATGCACATCAAAAACAGGTCAACAATCTTTTGAGATGTTAAATGGTAGCCTAGCTGCCTCTAATAGTGTCTAGTACCTCTTACAAGTTGCTCTTTCACCCCTCCATGGTTTTGTTATCGAGTGGGCTATTTTTTTTCCTTAAAAACCTTCTCTTTACTTCATAAAGCTTTTACCCCTCCATGGTTTAGTTATCGGGTGGGCTAATTTGTTTCCTTAAAAACCTTCTCTTTTCTTCATAAAGCTTTTATTTTGCCATCTTCTTTTCTCCTATTTGAATGGATGAGTGAATAAGAAATGTGGAAGGAGTTTTTCCTCTATTCTTTTCATGGTTCTACCAAAATAGGAGGTAGTTACTTCTAAATAGGAATTAGGCTCTTTTATATTAAGATTCTTAAGTTTCAACTCATCTTTCTTTCTATTATAACATTGAATTATTTTTTACTTTGTAAGGTTCTAGAGTCAAGATTAACTTAGCATAAGGAGGCTCATGGGTCACATAAGGAATTTTCACAAAGCATACGTAATTCCCCCCATTGGAGCCCCTTACTCTTCTTAATCGGTGAACTCATAGCCTATTAGTGTCCTCCCCTAGTTAGCCTTGAAAGTTACTTTTGTGGCTGGTCACAAACAACCATATTTAAAAAAAAATCAAACAAAATCACCATGTTTTGCCTATCTCATAGCCTAATCATTATTGAAAGTTATTTACAATATATACAAAATTCAAAATAAGATTTTTCCATAGGGTCAAAATTGGGGTATTAGAATGGGTACAAAGGTACTTGAGCTTCAAAACCAACCCTCGGAGTAAATGTGTTGGAGTGAGTGGGAAAAGATTTGTAATTGGAAATGGGGATGGAGGAATCCACAGAAACCAACACAATGTGTGAAACAGGTTGATAATTGTGATGAAACATTGCAACTTTGACATAAGAAGATGAGCTAGCCAATGAGTAGGAGATCTAGGACTTCCCTTGATCATAGCATGAAAATATGCTAACCTAGGAAACAACTATTAATGGAACAAAAATACTCAACCATGGGTAATTAGAGCACTATGAGGACATGTCTGACTAAAAACATACTAAGTACCATGGATGGCAAGTCAGAATGATGTAAAAAGTGGGAGCCAGGGATCATAATACTAAGTAAAACAAGGGGCATAAGGATTGGCAATTCTTGGAAACCATCGCAATGAGATCAACTCAAATGAATGGGATGCAAATGACCACTAATTGCTGACAACGATCAAAAGCATGGGGTGACACAATAGAAAAGTTACAATCAAGTGCGACATAGATTATTGCCAGAGTAATAAATCAGACATGATCAAGGATCCATAATTTTCTCAAAGTGTAGAAACCTTGACAACTTTTTCTAAATCTTAATTTTGCAACCATAAAATGTTTGGCGTTTTTTTGTAAAAATATTCAAATTTCTAAGGGCTTTATTAAGTTTTTGGACAATTTTTGCGAATTTTAAAGTAAAAAAAATTATCCTATGGAATTTGGTTGAATCATCTTTGACATGCTCCTTGACTAGCAACAAATGTAGATAATGAATCAAATGTGATCCATTATAAATGAATTGTCTTAGATATCCAAGAACAATGGAGAAGTGAAGGGCCGACAAGTTACCACCACATACAGTTTGAGAAAAGGATGGCTCATATTTCAATTTGTCGTTCCTCTAAAGCACCTTCAACCTACACCCTTTCTGCCTCCAAGCAGTATACTCTGCGTCCAAAATATGTAAAAAAGAATAGCGCAGTTTGTAGCAATAAATAGAAAATGGTGGGAGGGATTTCAAACAACACTATTTTAGCTTCAAACAAAAGAGATATCAAATCCTGCAGGAATAGTCTCCACCAGTGTTTAAATCTCCCTTTGTGACACTTATTCTTTGAAAGTCCACTTGGATTATGTATTGTTTGAATGGATGTATTTCTAGCCATACCTTGATTCTATTGAATATCAGAAGTTGACATTCTTATCTTTGGTAGAGCTTCTTTGATTCCATAAACTTGTAACCATCTCAAATTCATAGTAGAATCTCTCAAGTCTACCAGTAGCAAATCCTTGATGAACTCAGTTTATTATGATTGCAAGTTCATTTATTTATAACAGTGACAGCATGGCTACATGTGCAGGGGAACAGAGGCTACATTTACTTTTTCATTAGGAAGAATCTATAATCGTATCATATCTATACCTAGTTCCATGGCATAGTTCCGCAGTAAATGGGATGGAACTATGGTTCTGCCGGTTTTTATAACCAGATCTAGGGAACAAATCGCCAGAAAAGAGGGGCGATTTGAGTGCTAGTTATCCCACGCCCTCCCATACAACACTTCAACACTTTAACATGAAAAAAAAAGAATATATGATAGGTATCAATTACCCTGTTTCATGCTAGGTGCCTACTTATGTGTTTTTATTTTGGTTATCTATGTTATTTTGCTATTTTTAAGTTATAGGGACTCCTCACTATACCAACTTGAGTTGTGTTGATGTAGCTTGCCTCTTCCAAACAACTCTCTAACTTGTCAATGCATATAGAAAAACAACTCCAAAAACAGGGTACAACCTTACTTGACTCCTATATTAGAATGAATTTACTCTAACCAACCCTTCATGTTTCTAAACTTGATAATAACATTCTTCTACAACCTTTTTTTTCCAGCGAAAAAATCTACTATTGATATTCAAAGGGTGAATCAAATAGTACACTGTGGTTCCAGATTCAGCATATGAATCAGATATAACCAATCAGGTCAGCAGATAGATCAGGACACTGAAATGTTTCACATGTCATCTGAGTGACAAATTTAACATCAAGCATCATTACATATATTCCTTACAAAAATTCAGAAGTTCAAATAAAGATAGACACAGCATGTCAGAAGATGTTCAGGACCATATATCATCAAAAAAGTAGGTAGAGCCACCATCCTGGAGTTTGTTATCAAACCATTCCTCCCATATCAGCCGGCCTTCAATTCCTGATAGAGCTTGCTTGGAGAGTTTATCCGCAAGGGAATTCTGCTCTCGATAGATGTGCTCAAGATGTACTCCCTAAAGTTTAGCCATTTCATATTGTGCCCGAAGAGCCCAGTGCCTTAAATTAAGAACATTGAGTTGGAAATCGCCAGCAGCCCATTTAATTGTGACCCTAGAGTCGCCATACACCTTGATATTTACCAATCCGAATATATTAGCCACTTTGAGCATGCACCAAAGGGCAATTAGCTCCGCTTTCATGTTTGTGTCCGTGCCACAATTGAGTCTAAAAGAAAAATGATGTGACTCATTCAAATATATAACACCCCCAACTGCACATAACCCAGATTGTGATGCACCATCGAAGAATAGAATGGGCTGCTCAACCTTGAAGTTGAAAGTACTAATCCTGTCAGTCTTTAACTTAGAAACATCATCTTTACAAGAAGCATACATATTTAATGCAATCATGCTACACTGTGTGGGGTTAATAATGACATTTTGAAAAATCGCACAGTTTCGAGAGTACCATATAGCCCAGGGAATGCAAATGGAAATGTAGAAGTGATGCTTACAATGTCTGAACCAATTGAGAAGACATTTGTTAAAGTCTCCAACATCCCAACGTTGATAAACTGATAGATTAGCCAAAATGACATCCCAGATCTTCGAAGAGAAACTGCATTTAACAAAAAGGTGCTACTTATTTTCTTCTTCCTCCTTACAAAGTATGCAGATGCTAGGTCCATTCCAACCACGAACACGTAAATTGTCCCAAGTCTTTAATTTGTTTTGCAATAAAAGCCAGCAGAAGCATTTGAGTTTGAGGGGGATGGACCAATGCCAAAGCCGCTTGTACCACCAATCCTGTGGATATATGAGCCTGTCCTGAACAATTCTAATATAGGCAGAATGAGCAGTAACCATGCCATTTGCGGGGTTGCCTTTCCAGAAAAGCTGATCTGTAGCTTGACTCAGTATGACACCTGAAGCATTTAAGTTCAATACATAGGCCTCCCATATACGAGCAAGATATCCCGAAAGACTAATATCCCTTGCAGACAACCAATTAGATATATATGCAGACCCATGCTGGTGTAGATGTATTTTATCCAGCGTGTTCAAACCCAAAATCTGAAGATAACGAAGGATAGAATGAGGCAGAACATAATTTTCTTCCATACCTATGATGGGATCGATCCCAACTCGTATCCTTTCTCCATTCCCAACCAGCCAGGTAAGATCATCTTTAATCCAGTGTAAAATCTTCATGAACCCTCACCAAATAGGAGAAAAATTCCAGCTAACAAGTTTAGGGCTTCTTATCCAGCAGAAAAACTCCTGTTTTAAATATTTGCAAGAAATAAGAGAAGACCAAAGATTTTTCCCAGTTAGACAGCGCCAGAGACTTTTGAGTCTGAGTGCGATATTGAAGGTACCCAACTCTAAAATACCCCACCCTCCAAATTTGTGAGGTCTAGAAATACTATCAGCAACAACCATAGGTATCTTATCATAGTGAGCAGAGCCAAACCATAAAAAGTTGAAGAAAAGACTTTTAATATGCATGAGAATGGAAACTGGTACTTCAAGGAGAGAAAACCAGTATACAGGTATACTAGTGAGCACCGACTTCAAAAGGATGAGCTTTCCACCAATGGACAGAAACCTGTAAGACCAATGATCAATTCTTTTTTCAATCTTTCTCAGCAACCAATACCAATCTTTGCATAAATAGTTATTTGGCTTAAGATAGAAGCCCATATATTTAAGCCCAAGATCCAAGTTTAGACACTTAAAAGGCAGGATCGAAAGGATGTCATTTAGATGCCCATCATTTGGAGAAAGATGATAAAAATTGGATTTTGTTAAACTGACTTTCATCCCTGAAGCACGACAGAAAGTCTGAATGATTCCATTGAAAATGATCCATTCCTCAATAGAGTCTTCACCTGCCACCAGAACACCATTAGCAAAAAGTATGTGTGAAATCACACAATCCTTTGCAATTTTAATGCCTTTTATTTGTCTTCTCAGTAGAGCCTGATTGATCAATCTGCTGAAACCATCCATAACCAAAGCAAATAAAAGTGGGGACAAGGGACACCCTTGTCTGGAGCAGCTGAAAAATATAGAAGGACTACCATTGACCAGCACAGAGATGCACACAGATGAGATACAGGCCATGATCCATTTAATGATAGCTGGAGGCACCCCAATTCTAATAAGGATCAGTCTGAGAAAAGACCAACTAACCCTGTCATAAGCTTTTTCTAAGTCCATTTTAAGTAGCAAAGCATTCTTCTTGTAAATCTTTATACTGTGTAGCAGCTCTTGTGAAATGCCTATGGCATCATGGATCTGTCTTCCGGCTAAAAACCCAAATTGCTCATTGGAAATGTGTCTGGAAAGTACAACTTTGAGCCGGTCTGCAATGATTTTGGAAATGAGCTTGTAAAGTAAGTTGCAAAGAGCAATCGGTCTGTAGTCACTAAAAGATCTAGGCTTGTCCTTTTTAGGAATGAGAGTAATAAAGTGGAATTAAGCCCTCCAGAAATAAAACCATTAATTTTAGAGAAATTCACCAAGTCTTTAAGCTCATTACCCATCAGATCAAAAGAGTGCAAGTAGAGCTCTACAGGCCACCCATTAGGCCCAGGGCTTTTTTCTTTAGCAAAATATTTCAGAGTTTGCTCAATTTCCTCCAATGAGACTTCATCTAGCAAGCTGTCCGCTTCTTGATCATTAAAGAAGCGTGGATAGAGTGTGGCTACCTTAATCTGCTCTGCCAGATCACATTCACCAGAATCTGCATAATTATGTCCAAAAAACACTGCAGCTTCAGATTTAATATTCTCAAGTCCCGAGCACAGTTGCCCACTGCCATCCTCAATATCCCAAATGACTTTGGAGTTCCTTCTCGCCGAGGCAAAGGAATGAAAAAATTTAGTATTTTTATCACCAAAGGAAATCCATGTGGCTCGGCTTTTAAGCCTCCATTCTTTTTCAGCTTGGATAAGGAGCTCTTCTTTTTTCATCTCAATCATTTTCATCACCTCAAAGTCTTCATGAGAAAGAGAACCTTGAACATTTGAAGAAATGGAAACCTGTAGTTTATTTTCTAGCAAGTGTAATTCCTTTCTATCTGCCTCTTTTCTATCTCTAATCCATCTGGTGACCACTTCTTTTAATCTCTTTAATTTAAGACAGAAAGTCTGAATTGGATTGTTTTCTGAAGTAGTATCACTTAACCAAAACTTCCTGACCATGTTGCAAAAGTCTTCATCATCGAGCCAAGAAGTATTAAATTTGAAAGGGAAACCCTGAATATGTTTCGAATCATCAAGTTGAAGGATAACAGGCCAATGATCCAAAAATTTGTGCTCAAACACCCATGACCTATGCTTCTGAAAGATGCCCAACAGAGACGATTTGACCAGAAATCTGTCTAATCTTTTGTGCACACCATCTGACCCAAATCTCCCATTAGTCCAAGTAGGGACCAAAGTATGCGGCTGAACATCAACCAGGTCAGAATCCACCATAAATTGAACAAAAAAACCTACTAGATCATCAATTCTGGCAGTGGGTCCCCATATTTCAGAGACATGACAGGTGAAGTTTAAATCCCTTGCAATGGTCAAGTCATTACAATTCAGAAGCCCAGAACCTTTTAAAGAGGTCCAAAAAGACTGTCTCATCTTATATGGAGCATAACAGTTTAGGATAGTGAGGGATTGTTTGATGCCACAAAAAGATCCCTTAAGGAGAATTCCCCAGGGAGTGGAGAAGGTCTTGAAAGCAAAAATATTAGGGTCCCAAGCCACAACTAATCCCCCAGATAACCCACAAGAATTAACAGCAGTCACTTCCCAAAAAGGTAGAAGTTTGCAAAGATTTTGTATAGCAAGCTCATCATTACACATGGTCTCTTGGATTAAAATGATGGCAGGGACAGTAGCCTTGAAAAGATTGGTTAAAGCCTGTGCCCTGGACACTTTAGCCAATCCGCGGACATTAAGTGACAAAATAGACATTATTGAACAGTAGAGGTGGGGGAATGTGCTCTAAGCCCCAAGGAATCAATCGGTTCAGACCTACCTAACTCCTCTAATCTCTGAGAGATCGGAGTATAGGAACCTGTAGTAATCTGATCTTTTTTAGCCAAAGACTTTTTCTTATTCCATCTTCTAATGGTGACGTTCTGAAATTTCAAAGATTGAACAGGTTGAGCCGTAGACCCACTTCCCGGATGCTTTGAGTATGAGGGAAGGGGAGGAAATTCATCACCATTTGCTGAAAGGCAATATCCACTATCAGCTAAAATGGCAGTGTCTTCCACAGAGTGTTCAACAACAGGGCCATCAATATTCTTAAGGGAGCCCGAACACTGACCAACATCATGACCCAGTTTATGAGAAGACGGTGAAGGAATACCCATAACAGAATTTAAACCCAGCCCCAATGTATCAGTATGTGCCGGCAGAGGGTCCACAGGGAAAAGGAGAGAGGACATATCGAAGGCAGGGTTAGAAGGGTTATCCTCGACAGAAACAACCAGAAAATCAGAAGAATCAGGCACCAGATTATCAAAAAGTTTGCGGCCAACTTTTGAATGAGAGGAAGAATGTACCTTATTACGAACACGAAGCCCCGTCACTAGGTCGTGTCTCGTCTGTATTTCTCCCTTTGAAATACGATGAGAGAGTAATTTTTCCGAATTTTCAATAAAATGCAAATCTTCTGGAGTCAAATCAGGGTAGTTAATAGGGGTTTTGCAGAAGGACTTACCCGATTGATCCGAATGAGACTGAGGGTCATCAGCCACAGCAGAAGACTTGAAATTGTAGGGGCAGGCGGCTCGCACATGTCCAACCTTCTTGCAGAAGAAGCACCTAAAAGGGATTTTGTAGAAATCGAGCACCTGCTTCCATAATCTCGAACCCCAAGCAATTTCGATTTCAGCCGGAAGGCCAATCCTAGTATCAACTTCGACCATGACTTTTGCAAACCTACGATCCATCCCATGGAGATTTTGTTTGTCAAACCTAACAAATTTTCCAACCGCATTTGCAAGACCCATAAAAACCTCCTCCGACCAGAGTTCTATGGGAAAACCAGGAACCATCATCCAAAGGTGACGAAGTGGTTGATATTCATGTAAGGGATTGAAGTGCATATGCCAACGCTTTAAGTATAAGGACCCCTGCTTGAATTCCCAGAAGCGAGATAATATCTTCTCAAGATGTGCCACTTCAGCAAAGGTAAATAATATCCATCTGTTCATGAGTAGGTTGATGCGGGGAGCCATGCCGGTTAGGGGCACCCAAAACTTAGTGACCCATTCCGATAATTCAAGCTTGCTACCTTTCATAAATTCCAATCTTCCCACCAAAGCGTGCTCAACAAGCACACCAATTTTTTCCAGATTATGGTCTTCATCAATGTCAAAACGCACAATTTCAGACCTAGCCTTAAAGGTCTTCAATAATCTTCTGGTTTTAGCCTACTGTCCCCATGGCTTTCGACGAAGAGCACCCAAACCCTCCACAGAATCATGTAAAACCCCCAAAGACGGTGGAGAAGGAAGTGGCGACGGGTTTTGGAAAAAGCCAGAATGTGCCATGGGGAAAGTATAAGCATAAAAGGGTGATAGGACCCAGCAGGCCGTCAGGAGATGGACACCTGTCGGTAAAGTTCTGAAAAAACCGAATCCCTTAGAACCAAAAATAGGGTCCCCACAAAAGCAATAGAAGTAAAAAGCCCCAAATCTGGAACTCCCAAAGTGAGCCAACTTCAGCACTAAAAAAAGCCCCTATAAAAAAGGAACCCCCAAAATAAGAGGAAACCCAGAATCCAATGAAAACAGCCAAGTATAGAAACACAAATATTTTGCAGAAAAAACCGAAAGATCAGGTTAATGGGAGAAAGTGTAGCCTACAACCATCAAATAATTCCCACTTTTTTTAACCTTGGCTGGTACTAGGCCAATACGGCTTGACTCCAAGTCGTCGTAGGCCACACCATTCGCCCAATCAACCCTCAAACTCGAGAAATTCTGCAAAAAAACTGAAAAACCCTAGAAATCTCGCCATCAACCGAGTATCCAGTCACCATTCTTCTACAACCTTATAACAACAATTCTCACTTTTTATTATCAATAAATATGATATATATTTATTTATATATAATTTTTTAAATTTTTTATTAAAAAGGTGATCTTACATCTTTAATATCAACCAATCATTTATAAAATAAATAATAAATTTATAATTAAAAATATAAAAAAGTCAACCAACCTAACTTTACAAAATTAAACTATCGACTGTGAATAAGAAACTCCTAGTCCTTATGAAAGCTTTTATAGACACCAATATTCCAGAACATATAAATTAACCTCGTTATAATGAATGCCTCTTACATCTACACGTGGGCATGAGTAATAATTACTTAGACGATAAGCAAATCTTTAGAAAGATGATATGATAAAAAAGACTCGGGCAACATACAGCAAAGTCACTTGTTTAGAAAACGCATGTGGGACTCGGGATGTCGTATTGCCATACAGCACGCTGGTGAAGTGGCGACATCCATGGCCGACATCCATGTCGTGCATGCCGACCAAATATCGGGTATCTTCCATTGCATAAATTTATGTAAGGTGTCAGCGTGCATAATCTTCATTGGTAAGCATGTCGACCGACATTAAGAAACATACACAGACCCCCTATGTTGTAGAATAAAAAATAGGGGTCATTTGGGCCACAAAAAGAGAGAGGCATGGAGAATTACAATAAACAAGAGAAATAATAGTTGCAAAGTAGTTAGTTTTCCTGTTATAGAATTATATAAATATTTTATCTAATCAATAAATAAAATAAAAACATTTTATTAAATAGAGATGGGATACATTGAAAGTTAAAAAAAATAAAATTATATATATAAATTTTCTGATAGTTATTTTATAAATGTCAAGTTTTCAATGTTACATTCCATTCAAATTATTAATATTATGCTCGTAAGTTATAATTTTATAATATTAAATATTTTTAATATTTTAAGCATCATCACTCTCTTCATTTATATGTAAATTAAGATAATTATATTAATTCAAAATTCAAATATTTATATGTATAAAATTACAAAAAATATATATATAAAGTTATAAAAATTATTGTGTAATTTTTTTATTATATATATATATGCTTATCTTATATTGTATGCAAATTTGCGTGCCATGTTGCTTCTATTATGTCCTTGCAAAACAAGTGCACAATTATACTTAACAAAACAAATAATTATGTTATGAATTTATTAAAGGACAATGCTCTATTTTTTTATGAACCATTTCTTGACCATTTTAGAAAATATATGAGCATCACAATTTATGGAAACAAACCCAACATATTTGTGGAGGTCAAAGTGAGTGTTAGTGCATGTGAATTGGCTATAAAGTATATAGTCAAGGGGTAATTTAATTTAATTTATTTATTTTGATTTTGTCATATATTTTGTATAAGGTATTATGTCATATGATTTGTTTATATTTAATTTTTATTAATGATGAATCTCATTGACATACATTGATGTTACTACTATATGTGTATGAAAACATTGTATAAATTTTAATATTGTATAAATTCTTAATATTTATAGACAGTTGCATGATCATTTTTGAATTATTTAGACTCATAATAAGAATAATGGTTTGTAGGTGGCTATTTTATTTTAGAAACTATTAATGAGTGCTGGAATCTATAACCTATAACCTACATCAAGATGTATTTGTTATAGCAGTAAAAAGTTATCTATCAATGTTGAGAAATAAATGATGTAATATACACTATGTCTGGAAATACATTTCATAAAAAATGTGTCTATATGTATCATCGAATATATGTAAACACACATTTCAAAGCGCATTATGTAAAAGTGTGAAAAGTGCACAACACTGTAGGGTAAAAAAATTGCAGAATTAAAATGCATTATGTATTTTTTAAAAATAATATTTCATAAAAGAGAATTAAGATTAATTAAAATAATTTTAAAAACAAAGTTGTTATTAAAATGGTTTTAAAAAAATCTCAGAGATTGTGTTTGTTTTAAAATCAATATTTGAAATTAAGATTAATTAAGTTAATTTTAAAATCAAAATAGTTATTAAAAATAGTTATATAAAAAATAATAAAAATAATATTATTTAACCTTTTTAAGATGCTTAAAGAACCCCTATGTTGCTGCCTTGCTCAACATAAGTTTGCGAATCTCTGGAGAAAAAGAGCCAAAAATTGAATTGATCTCTTGAAAGTATGGAAAGTTCTGCCTCAAATTAAACTTGAAGGTGAAATGACAGAAAACATGGAAAATAAATCTTAAGGTATTAGGATTTTGAATACGCTTTGAAATGAAAATAGGAAATTCAAATTTTTGTAATGCCATGCATTTGTTCATTCACTCTACGAGATTAAGTTTCGAATCATATACCTCGGGAAGTTCTGTGTGAATATTATCCAATCTGGAAACAAGTGTGCTCTCACAAACAATTCGGCCATCTTTTGATGGCAAAACTATACCTCCAACACTCTGCGGTTGTAATGATGGTTCCTTCAATATTAATAGATTCATAATCAATTGATTTGGATATTGATAATTACCAGCAAAAACGGCAGAATTTCTTGACGGAATGAATTTCCTATCTACCACATTATTTTCTACCTGCAGAATCAAATATTTACAATCCTTTTATACAAACGGCGGTCCTTACCAATGGCTGGAATTTCCTTTAGTGCAGATTCTTTCGTTGAAGCAACCGAGCCATCTTGAAGCAACAAAGGTTAAGATATGCTACAAAGTAATTGAGTCAGTGGGTGTCAATAATTACAAAGGTAGACATTGTACATATACCATTTAGATATGAAATGATATCTTAGCTTGAGGCAGATACAAAATCATATGAAATGATATCTTAGTTTGATGCAAATAGCTTTGGTCTAGAGATTGTACTATGCCAATTTAAACTAATATTTGATTGCAATTAAATGCAGGACTGCACCGTATTTATGACCATATTTATGACTTGAGTGGATGGACAAGACTTGATTGGTGTTTTATAAACATTTGTCAAATATCCGATATATCATATTAAATGAAGGAATGATGGTTGCTAGGTTAAATACTTGAGAACATGTGACCAGCTTTATTTTTTGTTTTTTGTTTTTTGTTTTCTATTTTTAAAATTTTTATTATTTTTATAATTCAATAATTAATGTTTTGCACACCAAGAGAAATATCATTACTATCCATTGTGCTGGTGGCATCTTGTCCAACAATTATAAGTCTTCTACAGGTAGGGGGGCTTGCTATACCCACCTCATGCTAGATCCTTAACATTCTAGTGGATATGAGATACTATTCATAAAATCGTTTTTTCTCTATTGTATTGCTTTGTAAATGCATCCACGAACCAATCTTCTAGTGCAATCCACCTATCCTCAAGCACTACTTCTAACAAAAATATTAAACTAACAGTGGAGCTTTTCCAGCAACCTCTCTAAATCGGCCTCCTTCCTCACTCATTGAGGTGTGAGTCTTGGCCTATTTCCCTTCTTTGCAACTCTAGCTCTCCTCTATCTTCTTGATGGTGTTGATGCTCTTGGTGTTGGTGCCGCTTATGCGGGTTTTACTAGTCCAACATCATCACACACATGAAACTAATCAATGCCAACATAATCCACATATATATCACAACAAAAATGCATACATCTATACAACACATGTATTGGAGTAAGAGCACTCATACAAATAAAAAATAGCTCACCAAAGTGTGTCCCCAACCCTCCACTATGAAGCCACATTATATGATAACTCAATCACACTATTCATGGCTCCCTCACTAGGCTAGCTCATATGGTGCGGCATGGTGATGAAGACCGAATCTGGGGTCCTTCGAATCGAGTTTTTTTGTGTGTTCAATCCTTGGACCTGTGGGTTATCTTGCCCATGAAATAGACTGAACTCTGTTCATTGAAGCAATAAAATGTAGACAATCTCCTTAATAATAATAGCGTGGCTTCTTGAGTTGTTGTTGTTGATTAATTTTTATGCTTTCATTTTCTTTATACCATTGATATGCTATGGCATCCATGTAGTGAATCCCAAATTTTGCAATCACGTTCCTTACATGCAATTTGGAACTACATGGTCAGATTTTGACACCTATCTCCTTGTTTGTTTGTAATGTATCCATATTCATCCATTCTTTGTAAAGGATGAAATACAAAAACATGAAAAGTCAAAATGGAGGAAAGGTTGTTACGTTGATATCATCATTGATTTTCAATCCATTTTAACAATATGTCCAAGGAAAACTTTAGGGGCGAAATTTAGCTCATGGGCTATTTTTATACTTTTTTTTTTCCAAAACAAGATTCACAAATTTGCCTTTTTTTCAAAGACGATTCAACCAAAGTCCATAGGATAATTTTGTTTACTTTAAAATTGTCCAAAAACTGAATAAAGCCCTTAGAAATTTGAATATTTTTACAAAAAAATCGCGAAACGTTTTATGGTTGCAAAATTAAGAATTAGTAAAAGTCATCAAGGTTTCTATACTTTGAGAAAATTATGGATCCCTGATCATGTCTAATTTATTACTATGGCAATAATCTATGTCGCACTTGATTGCAACTTCTCTATTGTGTCACCCCATGCTTTTGATCATTGTCAGCAATTAGTGGTCATTTGCATCCCATGCATTTGAGTTGATCTCATCACCATGGTTTCCAAGAATTTCCAATCCCTATGCTTCTTGCTTTACTTAGTATTATGATCCTTGACTCCCACTTTTTCTGTCATCTTGACTTGCCATGCATGGTACTTAGTATGTTTTTAGTCAGACATGTCCTCATAGTCCTCTAATTACCCATGGTTGAGTATTTTTGTTCCATTAATAGTTGTTGCCTAGGTTAGCATATTTGCATGCTATGATCAAGGGAAGCCCTAGATCTCCTACTCATTGGCTAGCTCATCTTCTTATGTCAAAGTTTCAATGTTTCATCACAATTATCAACCTGTTTCGCACATTGTGTTGGTTTCTATGGAATCCTCCATCCCCATTTCCAACAAATCTTCTCCCACTCACTCCAACACATTTACTCCGAGCGTTGGTTTTGAAGCCCAAGTACCTTAGTACCCATTGTAATACCCCAGTTTTGACCCTACGGAAAAATCTTATTTTGAATTTTGTATATATTGTAAATAACTTTCAATAATTATTAGGCTATGAGATAGGCATAACATGGTGCTTTTGTTTGAATTTTTTTTTTTAATATGGTTGTTTGTGACTAGCAACAAAAGTAAGTTTCAAGGCTAACTAGGGGAGGACACTAATAAGCTATGAGTTCACCGATGAAGAAGAGTAAGGGGCTCCAATGGGGGAATTACCTATGCTTTGTGAAAAATTCTTATGTCACCCATGAGCCTCTTTATGCTAAGTTAATCTTAACTCTAGAACCTTACCCAGTAAAGAATAATGCAATGTTCTAAGAGAAAGAAAGGTGAGTTATGACTTAGAAGTCTTAATATAAAAGAGCCTAATTCCTCTTTAGAAATAACTACTTCCTATTTTAGTCGAACCAAGAAAAGAGTGGAGGAAAAACTCTTTCGACATTTTCTAAGAGAAAGAAAGGTGAGTGGAGGAAAAACTCTTTCCACATTTTCTAAGAGAAAGAAAGGTGAGTTATGACTTAGAAGTCTTAATCTAAAAGAACCTAATTCCTCTTTAGAAATAACTACTTCCTATTTTAGTCGAACCAAGAAAAGAGTGGAGGAAAAACTCTTTCGACATTTCTCATTCACTCATCCACTCAAATAGGAGAAAAAAAAATGGCAAAATAAAAGCTTTATGAAGAAAACAGAAGGTTTTTAAGGAAAAAAATTAGCCCACCCGATAACTAAACCATGGAGGGGTGAAAGAGCGACTTTTAAGAGGTACTAGACACCATTAGAGGGCATCTAGGCTACCATTTAAAATCTCAAAAGATTGTCGGCCTGTTTTTGATGTGCATAGTGTTAAAACTTTTCCTTATCCAAGAAGGTTATACTACTGGAAGGAAAACAAGAACACCATTAGAGGGCATCTAGGCTACCATTTAAAATTTCAAAAGATTGTCGGCCTGTTTTTGATGTGCATAATGTTAAACTTTTCCTTATCCAAGAAGGTTATACTACTGGAAGGAAAACTAGACGTGACAGTTGCTTGGAGCTTACTTTGACCATATTGAAGAGCAGTAAAGAGAAGGGCGTGCCTAAGGGATTGTGTAACAGAAAAGATGGCTTCTTGAGTTGTATGAAGCAAGGTGAAGTGTAATATGAGCTGCGCTAGTGGAAAGAACAAGCAAATTTCTTAGCAGTGACATCTTGGGTGATTTTGGCATAGCAAATTTCTTAGCAGTGACATCTTGGGTGAATTTGGCATAGGCTTTAGTGGTTGTCAGTTTTGACATTTCTTTCTTTTCATTGGTGAACTCATAGTCAGCAAGGATGTGGAATTCTAAAACAGAACAACCTATGGTAGGGAGGAAATCAACGGCCAACAGTGAGCCGCTCTGAATCATTCATTTTTAAAGGAGAAAGATAAGTATCTTAAACTAATTCTTCGTCTTCGTTATGAAAATTAATAGGTAAGTTTGTAATCCCTGCTATTCTGATTCCTGAATACTGTAGCAATATGTTTGTTGGCTGCTTTACTGGGCAGACCCGGGTTTTAATGAAGCGCAGCAACAAAACCCCTTGGCGCACTGGCCCTCTCGGCAACGAGCTGCGCGGCAGCTCGAGGTCTCACCCGAAGTGGCTATGGGGGGGTTAAGGAATCAGCTTTCCTTAACCGTGGTGACGCTGAGATTGTTCTATATATCTCCTTCTTCCCCTTATATCGGCGGTCGGACTTTCCCACAGGCCTCGCGACACCACTGCGCGGATGCCTTCCTTCCCGCAGACCCACTGCGCAGTCTCGTCCTCCGGGCGTGGAAGGCGCCTATTCCTTGCGTCGATGCGCTAAAATACCTTCTCGCCCTGCGCACTCATCGCAGTCACGCGAAGCTCGGTCGCTGCGGCGACAGCGTTCCACCACTCCTTCTATACTTGGCGATTATAACAATAAAGGACCTTCCTACACTCACTTAAACAGTCGCAAAGATGATGCAAAAGATGTACACACAGGTAATGATCTTAAACAGTTATTATTCACGCAAACATTATAACAAGAAGATATATGTGAAGCTCATCTCCTCGAGGAAAACCACGTCCACGAGAGTGTTATATTAACCAGAAAATGATAGAGTTATACAATATGCTGCGCACACAGCTGCAGCCTTAGATCTTTCCAGGAAACTCCACGCACACAGCTGGGAGCCCTCTCAATCTAGTCTCCTCTCTATGGAGATTACAAAGGCACAGACGTCGACTCAGACTGTCTGGCAACTCAGGGATTAGCTCCTCGGCTATCCGATTTCCTCTCTAGTTCTACACACTGGGTAGGAAATACAGTGAAGGATAATCAACACATGATCTATCCTTTAGACTGGCTATCTAACAGTCTATCTAACTCTCTCTAACTCTCCAACCGTCTACCCATTACAATTATTCATATATATAGGTGGCCATGACGGTCACACCTTTACAAAACTGTGGGCCTTTCCCAACAGTGATTCCCAAAAACCCTAACCACGCACATGGCTAGGTGTACTGTAGGCGCCGCTTGCAGTCACGTCGCCGCTTCCTGCAGGCTCCATGAATTCCGGCGCAGATTGTGGGTATGGGCGATCGTCCTTCGCCTTCAATGCTCTGGTCCGTTGCTCCTCCTTGATCCGAGCAACCATAACTTCTGTACTGAGCCTTTAAATGAGGGTAGCTGAGCCCTCTACTCCATCGCCTTATTTATTATGGTAGCTGAGCCACCTTCATTCTTCGATGACGTGCGCGCGAGCTCCGCAATTTCCGGTCCGTGATCTGCGCTGAGATCATCCATCTGGCACCGTACTGCGCACCGTCTCCTTCTTACCCAAAACTTAGTGCTTGTCCCAAAATTAGCACTTTCCTTCCATACTCGTGCTTTTTCCCAAAATTCGCAGCTTTTACTATAGCTGCGACCTTGGCCCCAACAATGTTATGACTGAAATTTGATACTGTGCCTGTTACCTTGTTGTTCTGTATGTAGTAGCAATACGTGGTGATTTGAATTTAAAAAAAGCACGACTGTGTTTGATTTTGCTATGTGGTGTAACTATTTTGTCATGGTTATAAAGTGATTGAGTTACGGATTTAGGGAGAAGAATTTGTTTAAAGAAATCCTAAGCGCAATCTATAATTCCTCCGTTCCCCTGCACATGTAGCCATGCTGTCACGGTTATAAATAAATGAACCTGCAATCATAATAAACCGAGTTTATCAACAATTTGCTAATTGTGGAATTGAGAGATTTCACTGTGAATTTGAGATGGTTAGAAATACATCCATTCAAGCAATACATAGTTCCAGTGGACTTTCAAAGAGTAAGTGTCACAAAGGAAGATTTGAACTCGAATGGAGAAGATAACAACATTCCTCTCAACCACACGAATATTCCTGCAAGATTTGATATCTCTTATTTTGTTTAAAGCGAAAATAGTATTTTTTGAAATCCTTCCCACCCTTTTCTATTTATTGCTACAAACTGCTGTTCTTTTTTACATATTTTGGAGGCAGAGTATACTGCTTGGAGGCAGAAAGAATGTAGGTTGAAGCTGCTTTAGAGGAGCGACAAATTGAAATATAAGCCATCCTTTTGTCAAACTGTATGTGGTAGTAACGCCAGCCCTTCACTTCTCCATTGTTCTTGGATATCTAAAACGATTAATTTATAATGGCTCACATTTGATTCATCATCAGTGTTCATTATCTGCATTTGTTATTAGTAACTAAGTTATCTGAGAAGGCAACATATGGCATGCTTGTTATGACTGTCAATTTTGAGTTTGAAATTCCAACCCTGCCTGTGACACTTACTGAAGCGAGCTATCGTAGTAACGGTTATTGTTTTTTGCATTGCAATTGGTTAGCAATGGTTTAGGAGCGCCATAGTTTTTTATGTCCATTGCAATTGGTTACAAGTCCATGTCAATTCACTATAATAAAAATATTGTAGATTCACTGTAATAAAAATAAAAACGTAGATTTTGGCCGCCATTTTCAAGCTGGGGCTCAAGTTCTCATTTATGAAGGGGCATCAATTCAGTAGCCATTTTCCAAATAAGAGTAAAATTTCACTGAATGCCTGGCAGAAACAAAAAAAATATAGAAATCCCCAGGCCCGAGTTTTCTGAGAGCTAGAACGGATATTCAAAATCATCCAGAGGGAACTCTAATGGAGGAAAATCCTCTAAACTTGGAGAATCGCAATCGTCCAGATCTTCAAAAGACAGGAAATCCCAAAACGACGGACTCTGCTCGGCCGTAATCTGTTGGCGGTCAATATCGCATTTCGCTTCCAAATTGGAAGATGAACACGCCGCGCCGTCATCCGAAGGACGCTGGAATTCTTCTGCAGCGAACTTGGCCGCATAGGCTTGGATTTGCTGCGGCGACAGATTAGAATTGCAGGGAATTTCCGGCGGCGAGTCTGGAAAATTGAGCTTGGCCTTCGATCCTCTCAGGTAATACACGGCAAAGTCGTAGGCGCGGGCAGCCTTTTCCTGAGTGTCGTAGGATCCCAGCCAAATTCGGCCCGTGGAATTGGGCATTCGAATTTCTGTAACCCATTTGCCCCATTTTCTCATTCGGATTCCCTTGAACTGCCGCGACTTCAGTGAGCGGCTTTCGGGTCTGCCGTGGTCGTTCTGAATTAAGGGTGTAGCCATGTTGCGTGGATGCAGGGGTACAGGGTACTGGAACTCAGACGTGCCAGTGAAGTGTGATAGTAAGAGTATGCAGAGCTGCTGGCAGTTAATGATTGCAAATGAATATGTGAGGGAATGGATAAGAGATATATTGAGAGCGAAACCGCGTCAAATCCTTTAACTTCGCTGTTAAGCTAAGAACCGGCAAATGGACACATAAGCTCTCCACCGCCTCTTCAAATAGTAAAATACGCGGAGCAACTTCCGATTTATGAAACATGCGATTAAAAATCGTTCGTGTGATAGCAGTCGGTTTCATCACCACTTTCCCACAATAACTTACGTTACACGTAGTTGGCATTCCAAGACTGGTTCTTCGTTGCGCTTGACTTTGTACACGTAGGCACAACTCAATTTGAATTGCGGTTGATCTCGTCTTATCCTAAGTACAAACTGGGAAACTGGGATTTCATACTTTCCTCTTAACTTTCCACCGTTAAACAACCAAGGTCAAATCAGCTCTCCGGTTGTCGGGAAAAATATCTTGAGTAAATTAGTTATTCATTATAACTTAATTCATTAACTATGAATTATAGTATTATTTAATTACACCATAGTTACGCCGTAGGCGTTTATTCTATGAGATCTTTTACCATGACAACTGTTGTGGGATTCCTCGTCTCTCGGACGAATGGAATCTCGCCATGTGTCCATCAATTTCGTCACACTATTTCAGATTCGCGGATTTTATCTGTCTGCAATGCCGCACCCGGTTTCTATCTTCGCAGTTTCTCCGAATCGTCCTTTTGACGGCGGCATAGGTTACTTGTGGCCTGTGGGACATCCGGGGCTGCCGCAGAGTTTCCTGTGAGAAGCATAGGGTACTGAAATTGTAGAGAATTATTTAAACCTTTGACTTACTGCAGAACCATAATCTAACCAACAATCTCCATTGTCACTTTCCTGAGTTACTCAGGAAAAGATTATCGAAGGCCTGGTAAAATCATAGTAAGTAAGCTGTGAAGTAAATTTAGTAAGTTGTGAAGTAGATTTATCTATTAAGATAGATTCATTATTAAACTCCAGATCTGCCAAAAAGTAATAAATTCTTTTCTACATGCAAATAAGTTGTGAAGTACATTTAGTATTAAGATAGATCCATGTTAAACTGCAGATCGACCAGTGAAATGCACAGATCATGACCTATTTGTATGAACAAATCCGGATCAATCTCATAAATGATCAACGAGATAGACACATGATGTTTGTGATATCGATGCAATTAAGAATAGAATAATGACTTGAATGTTGAAAAATTGTCCTTAATGAATGAATTGCAGCAGTAACGAATTACGTGGCCGAGATGGGTTTGTCATCAATACAAAGAGATAGAATAATTGCTCCGATGGACTAATTACTCTGGAATCTTTAACGAACGTGGCCCATATGGGTTTGTAATGATTGCAAAGAGATAGTGGCTCAGATTGGTTAACTGCTTCATATCCTTTACCTCTTCCATCAAAATACAGTGGAAAAATTACTCAAATCTCCTCTTTATCCCAAACTTTTGTGCATGAATCCAATGCTAACATGGTTTGACAATAGTGGCACACAGTTTTTGTACCACGTATCCTTCGCTAAGTTAGTTTTATTTATGGGTGTTTCCTAATCAGTACCAAAATGCATCTTTTCGGCCATTTTTAATGGAAATTCGGACCAAACAATAAAACTTTTTCTGGATTGGATGTGTTTCAATAATTTTTTTAAAATTTTGGATAGAATCAAACACCTCAAAATCGAATTTTTCTATCAATTAAGTTATTAACTAAGTCGCTTCATTTATGATTGTTTTGGTCAGCATCGAGCAAACAATTGTATTTTTCTATTTGGGCCCTCCGGGCTCACTAGAATCGGTGAAAATTGTGGGGTTTTGGGTGACGTATCTATTGAGTTCGAAACCCTCGACATTAGTTTGCCATTGAAATCCCTTGCCTTTAATGGCCAGAAATTTGAAACCCTAACCCTCGATTTTATGAAGTGGGATTTGGGCGAAATATCACCGTGTCATTCTCTCATACGCTTGCATATAGAGGCAGTGATGTAGATATTTTGATAACAAGCGTTGTTGCCGAAAATAGAAAATTGAAAGAATTTAGCTATGTTAACCAGTTTGGCACCCTTTGGTGACTATGCTGTTGTAATCATTATGCATATTTTCCATATCTCAAACGCCTATGTTTCCATGGCAGCGGCCGGTCACTCTGTGTTCTGGCCCAAATGGGGATCCGTCTGAAGGAGATTAATGTGATATACATCCGAGGAATTAGGGATTTTATGATACATGGTCAACTTTGACTACGAATATGTGTATCAAGCTTTTGAAATATAATTTTGCGGATTGTTCTCTCTAATGGGTAATGATCACTGTTTTTTTGTTTAGCTTTTTTTAGAAGTTTTGGAGAAGTTTTTTGTTGATTTCGGTAAGTAATGTTATGTATTACCTTAAGGGCAAAATCTCATGTTTTGTATCGTCCTAGGGAAGGAATTTATGTTTGGTTCATTGGCCGACTACACTCATGTACTATTTGATTTCAATGATTATCAATAGTATGTTTTTTTTTTCACTGAAAAAAAAAGTGCATCACCAAGAGCAAAGATTACCTACACTCCAAATACAAGGGCACCAATGAGTACACTTAATAAGGTTTACACACCAAATAAATTACAAACAATGAGATGTGTAGGCATCATAGAGAAACCGGGAGAAATAATCTCCCTTAGTGAGCCATTAGTTTATATCTTCACACAAGTTCCATAATCTAGCTTGGTGTTGAAGTGCCTCCTAACCTCTTCAACCATTTTCAAGGCTTCACCACCCACACATTTTGTTGTCATGGCAGAGAAAAAATAAAGAAGCATCACCCCAACTATTAAACCAAGGAACATTTTTGGAGTCAAGATATCCATTATTTGAATTGCAACATGGATGATAAAGGCTCCAAACAATGAGATTGTACCAATGTAACTGAACCTACTAAAAATTATGAAAAATTGTGTTCCCATTTTTTATTTCAAATCCTTCATATTAAGATTGGAAAAATATAAAAATCATACATTCACTCAAGCAGTCTAATGAAGAAGAAAGACACACATCTTACTTTACCAATGGTAGTGGTAGTGTTTCTACCTTTACATTAAGGGCATCAATTATTTCATGAATCACATGACTCATGCTAGCCAACCCAACAATTCCTTGTATAAAGCAATACATATTATTGTTGCTTTCAACAATCACGTGACTATATAAATGAATGTATACTTGGTTGCAAAACTTTCCACAAAAAATTTCAAACAAATTACACCCTATCATCGGCATTGATATCTAGCTAGGGTTATAGAAAACAACCACCACCACCATAGGGTTCACATATTTCTATGGGTTATTATGCATCACACCAGTGCCACCACCACAGGGTTCACATATTTCTATGGGTTATTATGCATCACACCGGTGAACCCTGTGGTGGTGGTGGTCAACCATCACATTATGTATATATCAAACTTCAACTCAAAACCCCAATTTTTTTATTTAGGCAGACAAGGTATCCAACAAACCCATACATAAATATGGAAAATACCTAGCAAGAAGAAGAAAAAATTAAACGACAATCAGGCATTAAAAATATATACATCTTCATGTTTTGTTGACTCACTTAAGGATTTTAACATGTCCATGGAGAATGATTTGGCATAGACCTCCACACAACCAAGTTCCAAAGGGATAGTTCATGATCGATCCAAAGGTATAGTTCACAATGCATGCACACAATGGGAAACCAAGACATGGGTTGTCTAGAGCACTTTGCACAACCAACACTAAACAATAAACCAAGGTGCATGTTCTACAAATACCTCTACACAAATATAATTTTATCATTCAATACCATCAAAACATTATAGATAAAGATATATAAATAAATAAATAAATAGATAAAAATTTCAATACAAAATACAAAATAAAAAAGAAAATTTTCATATTTTGCATCATTAGATTTTATAATAAAAATCATTAGTATCATCACTATTGGTGTTGAAACACTATGCTCCCTCTTCCTTCAACTTAACTCAACCAAAGTGTATCATTAGTTGTTAAGTCACTCTCCTCTCTAAATATGTTTTTAAAGCACTCAACTAAAACTCTAAAGGTAGATTTATGTGCATTCTAATCTAGGTGGATATTGGTGGCCACCCGCCTATTCCACCCCAGGCCTCGACATTGCTCTTTCATTTCTTTCAGTTTCCTTAATTATAGCACAACTTACTATTTTTAGCAGTTTTTTCAGGTCCTAAACTCCCGGAGCCGTTTTGAGACCCTAAACGACATTTTTTGGAAAATATCGTTCTAGAAAATGTGAGGCGAAGACCTAGCATTCATTGTCATCAGTGTAGTCCTCGGATAGATCTTTCCAATGAGGTATCATGCGCGTCAAACGAAGATTGTATGCCAAAGTTACGACGCCGAGAAATTGATGTACCAATTTACCTCAACGGGGCCCATAGTTTGGCATTTTCATCTCCTAGGATTAGGTTTTTGGATGTTTAGGGTTTTCCTTTGTTTCTCAATAATAGATAGGCTTTGAGCCACAATGTAACCCAAATTTCAGAGGCCGGTGGTGGCCACATCTCTTCTCAGAGATAAGCTACCAACGCTCTAGCTAGTTTATTTCCATTATGTCTGTAAGCATATTTCCATTATGTGATATTAATGAAATGAAGTCTTATTTCTGCTGCATCTCTGCGTTTATGTGTATTCCTGTAATTCCTTGCATTCCTTCATAAGTCTAGATCAGTGGTATCAAAGCATATCTGCTCTTTCTTGATCCTTCTTTGCATGTCCCCAACGAGGTTGGGGTATAAGGAGTTAGGGATCGACCTGGTTGAACCCTTGCAAGATCAGCCTCGCAAATCCCGACAGCCGCCCATGGCGGACGGAAAGAAAGATGAGGGAGTAGGAGATCCTGTCAAAATATTGCTCGAGGAGGCCCTCGAGAAACAAAGGAACATGATGATGGATAGCTTTGCCCAAATCCTTCAACGACTTCCCAACAACAGCCATTCTGGAGGCGCAACCCCTTTTAAAGTACAAGTAAACTTTGACATTCCCATATTTGAAGGCCAAATAGATGCAGATGTCGTAGATAGATGGTTGAATCTGTTAGAATGGTACTTCTAGGTGCATGAATTTTCCAACCGGGAAAGGATCACTTTTGCACTCCTCAAAGCTACCCCCATGTCAAGGACTGGTGGGAACCTATTATGAGCAGATGGACGAGAGGGCATCCTCTCTGTTTTCGGCCGCACCCACTTGGAATTCTTTTCGAGACGCCATCAAGGAACAATATTATCTCGTGGGATGCTATGAGGACAAGTACATACAATGGACTACGCTGTGATAGCAAAGGGATCAAGATGTGCATGAGCTGACGAATCTGTTCCATACCATGCGCACAAAATTTGGTATCAAAGATTCGGAGAAACATTTGGTGCTGAAGTACCGCGGTTTTCTGCACATATACATTCAAGAGGAAATGGAGTTCCTCGACATCTCCTCGCTTGGCGCAGCATATCGATTTGCTACCAAGATTGAGCAAAAGTTCAAACAGAAGAAGCGAGACTTTGGATCCGCGAATCAGAAGCAAGGGAAAGGTGCCCCCAAACCGCAGAACAAACGACAAATCCAAGGCGGGGCATCCTAGGATAACAACATTGCGAAGCCAAAGAAGGACACGAGAAAGTGGTGTGAGTTTCATAAGAGCTCCATGCACAACACAAGTGAGTGTCGGGCCAAGCAGTCACTGGTGGTCGAGCTGAAGGCTTCTGAATCAGATGCATGCTCCGACTCCGAACCAAAACCCAAAAGGGGCAATGACAGGGGGAAGCAGATTATCAATGCGGAGCCCAATGCCACTGTTGCCACCACGAAGGTCCAGAAGGAGGAACCAGAAGATCCAGAGGAGGGGGAGCTCCTCTTCCATTCCCAGATGTGGGTAAAGGGTTTCCCGTTGCAGTTCATTGTCAACAACGGGAGCCAAAAGAACCTCATTTCAGTAGAAGTCGTGAAGCGGTTGGGCTTGCCAACCACAACACACCCACAACCGTACACTAGTGGGTGGCTTCACCAAGGACGGGATCTCCGCGTCAGCCAACAATGTTGCCTTCCCTACAGCATCAAGCCCTTCACATATGAGGTATTATGTGACATTGCTCCTCTTGATGTTTTTGATGTATTATTAGGCCAACCATACTTGTGGAAGCAACATGCTGTGTATGAGTCCCGACCTCACGTTGTTATTGTTACTTTTGAAATAAGTTGTACAGGATACTGGAGGTAGCGCCTCCTGCCGCCATCTCTTTGGTTACTGCAAAACAATGCAGTAAGCTCATTTCCAAATCGGGGAAATTTGTTTTCCTGGTAATCCACCCTCAGGGAAAGAATAAGACTGTGGCCACGACCTCCAGACAAAGCTTCTCCGCCAGACAACAACAGATGGACAAGGTTGTGGAAGAGTATGGGGACATCTTCACCTCACCCACAGGGGTGCCTCTGCACTGTCAAGTCAAGCACCCCATCGATCTGACCCCAGGTGCGTCGCTTCCCAATGGACCAATCTGTCGGTGCTCTATTATAGAGAATGATGAAATCAAGAGGCAGATTCAGGACTTGTTATAGAAAGGGAACATCCGACGAAGTTCATAGCCCTGTGGGAGCCCGATCGTGTTGGTGCATGTTGGGGCCAAGGTCGCAGCTATAGTAAAAGCTGCGAATTTTGGGAAAAAGCACGAGTATGGAAGGAAAGTGCTAATTTTGGGACAAGCACTAAGTTTTGGGTAAGAAGGAGACGGTGCGCAGTACGGTGCCAGATGGATGATCTCAGCGCAGATCACGGACCGGAAATTGCGGAGCTCGCGCGCACGTCATCGAAGAATGAAGGTGGCTCAGCTACCATAATAAATAAGGCGATGGAGTAGAGGCTCAGCTACCCTCATTTAAAGGCTCAGTACAGAAGTTATGGTTGCTCGGATCAAGGAGGAGCAACGGACCAGAGCATTGAAGGCGAAGGACGATCGCCCATACCCACAATCTGCGCCGGAATTCATGGAGCCTGCAGGAAGCGGCGACGTGACTGCAAGCGGCGCCTACAGTACACCTAGCCATGTGCGTGGTTAGGGTTTTTGGGAATCACTGTTGGGAAAGGCCCACAGTTTTGTAAAGGTGTGACCGTCATGGCCACCTATATATATGAATAATTGTAATGGATAGATGTTGGGTTAGAGAGTTAGAGAGAGCTAGATGTTAGACTGTTAGATAGCCAGTCTAAAGGATAGATCATGTGTTGATTATCCTTCTGTATTTTCTACCCAGTGTGTAGAACTAGAGAGGAAATCGGATAGCCGAGGAGCTAATCCCTGAGTTGCCAGACAGTCTGAGTCGACGTCTGTGCCTTTGTAATCTCCATAGAGAGGAGACTTGATTGAGAGAAGGGCTCCCAGCTGTGTGCGTGGAGTTTCCTGGAAAGATCTAAGGCTGCAGCTGTGTGCGCAGCATATTGTATAACTCTATCATTTTCTGGTTAATATAACACTCCCGTGGACGTGGTTTTCCTCGAGGAGATGAGCTTCACTTATATCTTCTTGTTATAATGTTTGCGTGAATGAAAACTATTTAGAGTTCATTATTTGTGTATGCAAGACTTCTGTCTTATCTTTGTGACTGTTTGAGCGAGATGGAAAGATCCCTTGATAACTATAAGTGTCTTAAGTACTAAAGAAGTAGTAACGCACGGTCGCTGCTGCGAGAGCAGACTGCGTTACTGTGCTGGATGTGAAGGGCGAGGAAGTGTTTAGCGCGTCGACCCAAGGGATAGTTGCCTGCTGCGTTAGAGAGGAGAAACTGCGCAGTAGACCTGCCAAGGAAAGAATCCACGCAGCTGCGCCGAGCGGCCTGCGGGAAGGTCCGACCGCCGATTTCACAGGAACCATTAAAGGAAGAGCTATCTCCGCGTCACCCAGGTTAAGGAAACCTGATTCCTTAACCCCCCCATAGCCACTTCGGGTGAGACCTCGAGCTGCCGCGCAGCTCGTTGCCGAGAGGGCCAGTGCGCCAAGGGGTTTTGTTGCTGCGCTTCATTAAAACCCGGGTCTGCCCAGTAAAGCAGCCAACAGTGCAAAAGAAGGATGGGACTTGGAGACTCTGTATTGACTATCGAGTGCTGAATAAGATCACTGTTCGGAATAGGTACCCGATCCCACGAATTGATGACCTTCTGGACTAACTCAGGGGGGGAAAATATTTTAGTAAGATCGACTTGAAGTACGGGTATCACCAGGTACCAATTGAACCCTCCGATGTGTGGAAGACTTCCTTCAAATCCAAGGAGGGCCTTTTCGAATGGTTGGTCATGCCTTTCGAGCTGACAAATGATCCCGCAACCTTCATGAGGATGATGGACGACATATTGTGGCCATTCACCAACTCATTTGTAGTAGTGTACTTGAATGACATCCTGATCTTCAGCCAAACTTGGGAGGAGCACTTCCACCACATCCGACAGGTCCTCCAAACACTGCGGCAACATAAGTTGTGTGCTAATCTGGAGAAGTGCACCTTTGGCATGACCCAGGTTCAGCATCTGGGATACATTATTGATGAGCGAGGGGTGCATGTGGATCCGGCCAAGATCCAAGTCATTCGGGATTGGCTAGCCCCTACCATTCTAACAGAGCTCCGCAGCTTTCTGGGTCTTGCAAATTTCTACCACAGGTTCTTGTTGGGATTTTCTCATATCACTTGGCCCTTGAGCCAAGTCACCAAGGGAGGAGCGAAAGCAAAATTATTTTGGTCTGAATCTCAACAGGAGGCATTCGTCGAGTTGAAACATCACCTCTGCTCTGCCGTAGTGCTCACATTACCAAACTTGTAACAATAATTTGAGATCGAGACAAATGCCTCAGACTATGCTATTGGGGCAGTTCTTACTCAATAGGGACATCCAGTGGCATATCATAATGAGACACTCTACGACATAGTTCGAAAGTATCCCACTTATGACAAGGAGATGTATTCCATTGTGCAGGCTTGCCAACAATGGAAGCATTACATTTTAGGGAAGGAAACGGCCATCCACACAGACCACCGACCCCTGCAATTCATGCAAACACAAGGGAAGTTGCAGAACGATTGTCATCAGAAGTGGTCCACATATCGGCAACAGTTTCATTTGAATATCACGTACAAGAAGGGAAGCACCAATAATGTTGCAGACTGCCTCAGCCAACCACTGATCGTGGCGCTAACCACTGTTCTCAACTCTTGTGGGCACAAGACTTCTGATTGGCCACTTCTCTACAAGAGTGTAGCGTCCCCTTCCATCAATTCAATGCAAGGAAGGAAACATGAACCAAATTTACCGGGCTTAATTGGTAAACTCAGCCCCATACATGACTCATAATTTCAAAAATAAATAAGAACTTCATGTGTGCAGACTCATACTTCAAATAAACACAGTGAAAATAAACATACTAGCAAACCCACAAACAGTAATGCCTCCTCATATCTAACACAGGAATATGATGATTCAACACCCAGGGATTTCAATTCCATTCCTAGGCTATGCACATACTTCATATCAATTCCATTAACATGAATAATTACCATTCCAAATTAACACATTAAAGAACACAAAATGCATATAATTTATAACACGGATAACACTTATCTTGAAGATGAAGTTGTACAACCAACTGGCTATGTGAGAGCAACGTTCCACTCAACCATAGATCTCTATCCAGCTTGTATTCTTTCAGCTGAGAGATCACCCTCGAGCTGGGTTGTGTATCCACTTAGGAGGAACTAGCTGGGCTCATTCACAGCCATGATTTCACTCAACAACTATGCTAAGCCAACACACAATTGGGTTTATCAAGCTTATGAAAGACAAAGGAGGGAAATGCTAAGCCAGTGAGCTCAACCACAGAGCTACATGCATCTCAAATGAATTCAACAGTCAAGGCACCCACATTACCTACCACACCCAACACAAGGAAGGTCCCCTTCTCTGCTGCACAGTCCCTCAGGCGTCCCTTCCCTTCAGTGCTCTTCAGGATGGGTATAGAAAGGTCCAGTTGCTAATTCTTGAGATTCTAGCCTTCACTAGGTTTATCAAGCAAACCCAACCTCTGCTTAGTCGTTCACCATTGGATTTCTCCCAATTCTGTTCATCAAATAACTCAATCCCGTCACTGGTTTTCTGGGCTATAAAAACTGGGTTTTCCAATGGATTTCAGGGTATCTAATACTCTCAAATTCGCCCCAAGGTTCATATCTATGGATCCCCCATTGGATTTTACTATCCAATACCAAATCTTGGCATTTTTGGCTCTTCAAAATGTGGGTTCTTTCAAAGTTGCGATTTCTGGTTTTTTTTCACTGCTGGCAAATTCGTTTTTGGATGAAAATTGATGCTGGGTTCTTCCCCACTGGAAATGGGAATGGGGAAGGAGCAACTCCCCTAAGTTAGAGTGACTTATGGTACAAGAAAACAGAGCCCATACCCGCAAATACAAATTTCTGGGCTGCCCATGCTCCATTGAAGCCATGGACTGAAATCTTCAACTACTTCCTTACAACAGAAATAAATGTCATCAAGGAAAGTCAAATGGGTTCTCACAATGACGTTTGGAAGCATATGGTTCATCCCCACAGCCCCCTCACCACTCCCTAGTGGATACACATGGCCCCTTCTCATTCGTTGCTCCCATAGCCAGTTTTTGGTATTTGATTGCAATATTAAATATTTACATCAATTTACAATATCCCATGGCTTAATAGCACATGGGTAACAAAATGTCAAATGCTTGTCCATTTTTATTAAAATACGAACATACACTAGCGGGGCCTTGGCATTGAGCTCCACGTTAGGGAAACATACATCACATGTATACAATATTTACATAAAAGCCAATAAATCACAAGGGTCAAAATTAGGGTATTACATTCCCCTCCCCCTTAGAACAACATCGTCCTCGGTGTTCTCAAAACTGGAAATAAATGGGAATGCCTCTCTCATGGCATCCTCCAGCTCCCATGTAGTCTCATCGGGGCTAAGGTGCTCCCATTGGACCTTTACCTGTCCGATGGCTCTGTTCCGGAGCAAAGTGACCTTTTTGTCGAGAATGCGCATAGGCTCTACTTGGAACTCTCCCTCGAGTTCCACATGTATCATATTCCAATCAATTATATGATTAGGATCATGTACATACTTCTTAAGCAAAGATACATGAAAAACATTATGAGCTCTTATGTTAGCAGGAAATGCAACTCTATATGAAACTGGCCCTACCCTATCAAGGACTTCAAATGGCCCACAATATTTTGGTGACAACTTGGCACAACTCCCCAACTTGAGAGAACTTTTCCTTGGTTTCACTCTCAAATAAACATGATCCCCAATCCGAAATTCCTTATGCACTATTTTCAAGTCTGCATAACTCTTCTGCCTGTCTTGAGCTACCTTTAAATTCTGTCTGATCTTAACAATTTCCTGTTCCATTTCCTTGATCATCTCTGTTCCAAGTACTACCCTGCTCACCGGGTTGTCCCAATTCACTGGAGTCCTGCATCCCTTGCCATACAATGCTTCAAATGGACTCATTCCCAAGGATGCATGATGTCCATTATTGTATGCAAATTCTACCAAGTGTAGGAAATATTCCCACTTGGATAGTTTATCCATCACATACATTCTCAGCATGTCTTCAAGAACCTGATTCACCCTCTCAGTTTGGCCATCTGTTTGAGGATGATATGCTGTACTGAAATTCAATTTAGTTCCCAATTCCTAAAATAATCCCTTCTAGAAATTGGAAGTGAACTTTATATCATGATAAAAAATTATTGCCTTAGGCAATCCATGTAATATGAATATATCTCTCATGAAGATGTTCGCAATGTCATTCGCCTTGTGAGTGGACTGGACTAGAATAAAGTGAGCTACCTTTGATAGCTTGTCCACCACAACCATGATTGAATCATGCTTCTTCACTGTCATGGGAAGACCTGTTATAAAATCCATAGAGATCACTTCCCACTTCCATTCTAGAATGGGTAAGGGCTGCAACAATCCTGCTGGATGTTGGTGTTCTGCCTTGACTTGTTGGCACTTCTGACACCTAGCAATATACTCAGCTATGTCCTTCTTCATACCATGCCAAAAGTATTGCTTTCTTGCTACTATTATAGTCTTTTGATATCCTGGATGTCCAGGGTATGGCATTTGATGAATTTCATCCATCACTAGCTTCTTCAAATCTGCACTATTTGGAATGTACAACCTATCTTTGTAGATGAGGATATTGTCTTCACCCAGCTGATATCCCACACACTTTTCATCCACATTACCTTGCTGCAACTTCTCTTTAATTTGAAGGCAAGTCTCATCATTGTTTTGGGCTTCAATAACTCTTGTCTTCAAATCTGACTTGCACATACTTACTACTACAACATGAAATTTTCTGCTAAGAGCATCTACAACCTTATTCTCCTTCCCTTTTACATGCTTAATTTCAAAATCAAATTCACAAATGAATTCCATCCACCTAGCTTGCCTAGCATTCAAGTTTGGCTGATCAAACAAATACTTCAAACTCATGTGGTCTGTTCTAAGCTCGAATCTTCTTCTCATTAAATAATGTCTCCACATCTTGAGAGCATGTACCATGGCTGCTAATTCTAAATCATGTGTGGCATAATTATTTTCATGCTCTTTTAATTTCCTTGACTCATAGAAAATCACAAATCCTTCTTGCATGAGCACTCCACCTAGACCTTCAATGCAAGCATCTGTGCACACTACAAATTCCTTCTTTGGATCTGCTATCTTCAAAACAGAAGCGTTGGTAAGTAGCTCCTTCAACTGCTGAAAGATTTTCTCACACTTTTCAGACCATGTAAACTTGATATTCTTCTTCTGCAATGAAGTGATTGGTTGAGCTATCTTGGAGAATCCTTTAATGAACCTTCTGTAGTAACCAACAAGACCCATAAAAGATCTAACATCTGAAACATTCTTTGGAGTACACCAATCCATGATGGCATTAATCTTTTCTGGATCCACTGCAATACCTTCTTCAGAAATGATATGACCCAAATATTGCACCTTCTTTTGGTAAAATTCGCACTTGCTTAACTTGGCATAAAACTGATGTTCTCTAAGAACTTGTAACAGCATTCTTAGATGTTCCTCATGTTCTTCTTCATTCCTTGAATAGACAAGAATGTCATCCAAGAACACAATCACAAACTTATCCAAATATTTGCTAAAGATACTATTCATGAGACACATGAATGTAGTAGGTGCATTGGTAAGACCAAATGGCACCACAGTGAACTCATAATATCCATATATAGTTCTGAAAGTTGTCTTGTGAATGTCTTCTTCCTTAATCCTCACTTGATGATACCCAAACCTCAAGTCAATCTTGGAAAACACTTTAGCTTCCTTCATTTGATCAAACAAATCATCAATCCTTGGCAATGGATACTTGTTCTTGACTGTCACTTTATTGAGATGCCTGTAATCAATACATAGCCTTAGAGTCCCATCCTTCTTCTTGACAAATAACACCGGTGCTCCCCAAGGAGACACACTTGGTCTGATATACCTCTTGTCCATTAATTCTTGTAGCTGCATCTTCAACTCTACCAATTCCAGTGTGCTCATTCTATAAGGAGCTTTGGAATTTGGTGCTGCCCCTGGAACAAGATTGATGGTAAAATCAATATTTCTCTTTGGTGGTAGTCCCGACACTTCATCCAGAAATACATCTTGGAACTCTTGCAATAATGAGAAATCTTCTATCCTTGGACCCTTATCCTCTGATGAATCTGACATATGGATTGCATACAATTTACAACCTTTCTTATAGAACTTTTTCAACTGTAAGGCTGAAATTTGTCTTACTGAAACTTGCTTGAGAATTCCTCTTACCAATCTTGGTTTTCTCTCTTCGTCAATGCATTCAAGTGTTTTATCATAACAGTCCAATTTGGCTCTATGTTTTTCCAACCAATCCATGCCAATCAAGGCATCATACGATCCCAATGGTAGTACATTTAAATCTGCATGTGTGTGGAGTCCATTCAATTCTATGGGGCACTCTACCACCACTTCACTAACCTTTCTCTTGGTCCCTGTGGATAATTGAACAAGCCAAGACTTATTGTGCTTCACTTTTTTAAGAGAACAACCTTCAACCACTTTTGGAGAAACATAACTATGAGTAGATCCTGGATCAAAACAGAAATAGATTGCATAGCAATATTACCTTCAACTTCCACCACTGATGATTGATGATCTACTTGATGATTATCCAACGCTGCATAAATTCGAGGCGTTGCCCTTGCCATGTCCTCCACTGTAGTTGCTCCCTTTAAGTTGTGCAATCTTCAGGGATTATCCTTTCGATGTGGACAATCCTTCAGCATGTGGTTTTTTCCACATCCCCAACACTGAAGCGGTCCCTTTGATGCTTTGTATGTTGCTACTACTGGTCTGAATCCACCCCTTGCTTGCTTCCCCTATGGAAAGGTTCTAAGATGACTTTTGAATGGTGGCTTGAAGCCACTCTTCTTCTGATCAAATCTCCCTCTTGGATTTCCTTTCCATGCTGGGTTAACCTTCGATTTTCCTTTATTCTGCTCATAGCAATGCATTGCCATCCTAATGGCCTCATCAAGACTTGGTGGATTAACAAATTCAATACTATCTCTGAAACTCTGAGGTAGACTCCCAAGAAGGCATTGGATTTTTACTCTCTCATCTTAGATATAGTCAACATACCTCAGTAATTCCAAAAACTTGTGGACATGCTCTTCCATAGATTTTTGCCCCAATCTGAGTTCATTGAACTCCTTTCTCTTACTATCATAATACCTAGCATAAAGGTATTTTTCCTTGAAGTACCTCTTAAATCTTTCCCAATTGATCTTCCTGTCACTGATTCCTTTCACTTGCAAGAGGTTGTCACCAAATTGAAGCTCTACCATTTAGATTGTAAATGGAAATTCTGGCTTTTTTATTTCCTGAGTAGTCTTGAATTCTGAAATATTTCTTCATTCCAAGAAGCCATGCCTCTGCCTCTTGGCCAATTTTGTCTTCTCCATCAAAGGTGGGAGGCCTTGCCTTCCTGAATTCTCCTTGTGGGATTCCCTTGTACTTCTTTCTTCCATCAAATCTCCTAGGCACATGCCTTGGGCTCCTTTGAGAACCTCTATAGTCACACGATTTGCTAGAATAAGATCTAAAGGAAGGTGGTCTATGCTTTCTGCTCACCGAACTCTTCCTTGGGCTTGGAGTCCTCTTCTTTGAACGACCTCTAAAGCGACTCTCCGCCTCTCTTCCTTCTTCACCTACATTGCTTGGGTTGTAACCAAGGTTTATCCTTTGTTGCATATCAGTGAAGCTTTGCAAAATAGAAGCATTGAGTTGTTGTTTTTCTTCTTGAACCTTCATCAATCTTTCATTGAAGCTCACCATGGTTTCAACCAAATTCTGAGGAGTCACCTGCTCCCTTCTCCCATTGGATTCAGTCTCAGCATTCTCTTCATGCACATTTTCTCCTAGGACATCTTATTCATGCTCATAAGGATCTTGAGCATCATTTATGGTCACCATTTTTCCTGTATGCTACCTCTGCTACAATTATTAAATCTTATGAGCTGCAAGCAGCGTGCATTATGAAAATATTTGTTAGACATATTAGGAATGCATATAGAAATATAAAACATTAATATTTAACACAATTAAACTCATGGAATAATTCACATAGCTGTTATGCATTCATTTTTTTTGCCAATTCATACAATTCTGGAAATTGTCCATATTATCAACAATTTGACAAAACAATCACTGGCACTTTTCTGCTCTAATTATACATGGTGTGTGATAACCCTATCCAAATTCTGGTCATACACCATTATTCCCTGCTGGACAATCTTTCCAATTCCTATCCTCGTGCTCCATTCCGACCTCGAGTGTGGAAATTACGTTATTTCAAAAATGACAACTTTCACCTCAATTCTGCACATTTTTACACAGTTGTATTTTGGTCCAAAATGCCAACTTCAGCCACCTGTGGAAGAAAATATATGAAGAATCACGAAAAATTTTCTATCGGGCGAAGTTAGTCCATATAATAAGGAATGCTCAGCAACTCGCAGATCTCTGTTCCGATGCACCATTCATCTTCTATAAAATTCTGGGTTTGACTACTTTCCACTTTTCACATTTCTCCAAAATTCTAAATTTTGGGCCAAAAATGGCTATTTCTGTTGGCTTGGTTTTGCAACCAACCTTTGTGCAATGGGAACCTATCAACAATGTGATAGTAGTTTCAATATAAAAAGCAAAAAACGATTATGAATTAAATCTAAATCTAAACTAACATGTGCATATAACAAATAAATTTAAAAACGATTCATGGAAAGAATAAGAAATAAAAGAATAGATGTTTTGTATTAAGATACCTCAAATGGTGAGGATATGATGTTGAGCAACTCTAAGGGTGAGTAGCTCCAAGCTCCAATGGTCTCTTCTCCAAGATCCTGAAAATAGCCAAAAGTCTCAGGAGAGATTTTGACAGCGTGAGGATAGGATGATGGATGGATAGAAAGTGATGAGCCCCTACCACCTTTTTATAGTTTTTGGTGGTGGGAAATACCATTATGGTTTTGACGAAACCGATGGTATTGACCAATATGGTTTAGGTACTTTTTTCCCTCCTTTTTTCTTTTTTGAATATTTTGAATATTTTTATTCCCTTTTAATATTTTTTGGGAATTCTGGACCATATTTTAGGGTTTTTTATGCTTTTTGAGGAAAAATATTCATTTTGAGGGGAAAAAGGGGTGTATTATGGTCTTTTGGTGACCTTTTGATGGCTTTAGAGGCGCAAATGGTGGAAAAGTGGACAAATGGGTCATGTGAATAAGGAAATGAGCTAGTGAACACTTTTTGGGTGTTAACAGATTGCCCCCTGATGTGTGAGGGCAGGAGCTCATCGTATGGCTGATAGACATCATAGTTCTTTTGTCTTTTTCTTGGGGTTTGGGGAAGAGAAGAGACCGGTTGTAGACTGGATCAACAGCCCTTGGCAGCTGCAAAAACAAAAAATATTACATGGCCTCAATATGAATGAGGAATAATCTCTGATAATGGACGAGGCGAGCATACCCATGCTCGTATCAAGACATATACATAACAATTAGTCCCAAGAAGGGGGACCTACATAATATATAAAAAATCTGCTGGTACATCATAATGGTCCAAAGGGGACACTATTTTGGAATTTACTCATGATCATAACATGACTGATCTCAATAAATGATACACTGGAATAAAGGGACAACCGTTCTGAATAAGGTCTCAAAGGGTTGATGAACTGCTGAAACTGAAGGTGTCCAACATCTGTAGGGACTTAATGACTGTGAGTCATCTCTGAGGAGTACATGTAACTGTATACTCGAGGGAGTATAAAAGTGGGGTACACCTGAATACTGTCGCCATGCGCAACTCGGATATCTATAGGAAAAATGTAACTGGTTGTTTCCATAAGTAGACTCTCAAATGTGGAAGAGTCAGGTGGTATCCGGGGTCTTCAACAAATAACTGAAAGGACCAATACCCTGTGCGAGTCTCAACGATGCAATCAAGGTGTTGAAGTCGAGCATGTGAGACACAACCATTTGGAGAGGCACTGAGTGCTATCCTCTAGGTCTATCCTTTGGAATAAATTTGGTTGTCGTCGACAGAGGGAGACCAGCAACTAACAAGGCAATGATGTTTCCTTGATAGGAGGGCGAGGTGTAGAACTGAAGTGTGGTAGTACTGACATACTTGTGGGGATGGGAAGTAACTGGGATCATAGAGTGGGTGGACTCAGACTTCCTTTGTTCAGAGCATGATGACATGGTTGACCTGGCAGCGTAGGGAACTGACTTGTAGGTGCGGGGGTCATAGCTTTTAAGGACTGAAGGGTATGTATTAACTCTCGGGGGGGACGAGCTGATGGGTGCTGTCGAGGGATTCTTAGGGTGACATACTGCAGAATACTCTGAACAAAGGCGACCAAAATGGGGAAGCTGCCATATGATTAGACATGATCTGTTGTGGCGCCGAGAAGCACCATTAGGTCCTTCTTCGTAGTTTTAATGAGCTCCAAGAAGGGAAAAAAGTGTGCTCTGAAATGGTACTGTCCTGTGGATTTTATGAGCCCAGGATTGTTCGTGCTCATTGGTGCTTTCATTTTTAAGGAGTCTGAAAATGATAAGAAGACTCTCCAGTGGTGGTGTAGTACCGTCCTGTGGGTTTTTACGAGCCCAGGATGGTGATTGCTCGTGGTCGCTTTCATGTTTAGAGAGTCTGAAAGCGGTAAGTGGACTCCATTGGTGTTGTTTTTCGTAAGTTAGTCTCCAAGGCCCGAAAAAGTATAAAATGATGCAAATGGAGAACTCTTCTAGCCGATGTGACTAGAGTATTCCTTTTTCGTAATTAGTCTACAAGGTCCGGAAAAGGGGTAAACTTATACCAGGTATACGCCCTTTCAGATACGTTTAGCGAGCATGAAAGGAAGCAAGATTGCTCGACGATCTTTTCATTGTTTTAGGAGTCAGAAAAGAGCTTAACAGAAACTCCCTAAGTGCCTTTTTCGTAAAAGGAATTGCTCGACCCGAAAAAGGGGTAAAACTATACCGAACAAAAAAATATTGATGAGAGCGAGAAATGGTCTCAAGCATCGTCATGAGTGGGGAATACCGAATCCGGTGACAAAGATTGTCAAAAACGGGCAATGGTCAATGTGGCACGCCAACCGAGGTGATGAGTGGCATTTTGAAAAAATACCCAAAAATTATGGGGCTGAGAGCGAGAAATGATCTCAAGCATCATCACGAGCGTGGAAAACTGAATCTAATGATATCAAACTTGTAAAACACGGACGATGGCCGATGTTGCATGGAAATCGAGGCGACGAGGGGGCATGTAAGAAATGCTCAAAAATTCTAGGCGTGAGAGTGAGAAATGATCTCAAGCATCGTCACGAGTGCAGAAAACTAAATCCGGCGGTATAAGATTCGTCAGAAACGGACAACGACCGATATGGCACGCAAACCGAGGCAACGAGGGGGCATGGGAAAAATGCTCGAAAAATCTAGAGGTGAGAGCGAGAAATGATCTCAAGTGTCATCACGAGCGTGAAAAACTGAATCTGGCGATATAAGACTCGTTGGAAATGGAGAACAGCCGATGTGGCACGTAAATCGAGGCGATGAGGGGGCATGGGAAAAATGCCCGAAAAATATGGAGGTGAGAGCGAGAAATGATCGCAAGCATCATCACAAGCGCGGAAAACTAAATCCGGCGATATAAGACTCATCGGAAATGGAGAACGACCGATGTGGCACACAAACCGAGGTGACGAGGGCATGAAAAAATGGTCAAAAAATGGACCTGGTGAAAACAACAAAAGGAAAGGACTATCATGAAGTTCTCGCTATGCTGATTCCAACGGTACCAACGGTTTGAGGAACGAACATCGTATGATACCGCAATGGTTGTTTGAAAAATGGTCAAATCTCTATAAATAGGGTGTGGGGCCAGTATGACGTGTCATTGTTACGTGCGAGATTGGCAGAACAATCAGAGCTCTTTCTTGATTTCTGGGAGATTCAACCGTTGGTTTTCAATTTTGCGAGTTTCAGGTAACCCTATTCGCCTTAGCCTTTTGAATTATGTCTTTTTTGGTTAGTGGTGGGCCCCCGAAGGCCGCGAAATTCCATGTTGGCCTTCTAACGTGGAATATCACGGGTTTCGCGTCCTTTTCCACGATGAACATCGTGGGTTTTGGGCCGACAGTCGCGATGTTCATCGCGGCTGTCAGGTTGAAAGTCGCGATGTTCATCGCGACTGCAGGGCTGATAGTCGTGATGTTCATTGCGTCTGTGGGGCTGACAGTCGCGATGCTCATTGCCACTGTGGGGTCAATACCCGTGATGTTCATCACGGGTTTACTGATGAAAGCCGTGATGATCATCTGGGCTTTTGATGGAAAAGCCGTGATGAAATTTTTTTTTGAAAATTTTTTCTTTGTTTTTGGGCAGGATGTTGAGGAGACCGCTAGTGTCGTGGCGGGAGCGGGAGATGGAGGAGGACCTGACGATTCGGATTCAGACCAATTAGGGGGTCCGACAGACTTTGGCTGTGAGCGGGCTCTTGAAGTTCACTCAGATTCCACCAATGCGTTCAGTAGAACCGCTACTGAACAAATTGGTGGGTCTCTGGGTTCTTGCAGAGGGTGCTTTCATTGTTAGGGGTGAGAGGTTAGAGATCACCCTCACTGATGTTTACTTTCTTACCGGGTTGCCTCGCTTAGGGGAGGTAGGGGATCTTCTGCCGAGGATCCCGGCAGGTTTGGATATCGAGGATCTGCTGGAGACATTCTGTGTTCCGGGGGATATCGTGCAGAACAACGCCTTGAGCCTGAGATCTCTGTGGGAGTGGGATATGCGGGCTGTTTGGGCTTGTGTTCTGCGGGTGTTGGGTGCCACGGTGCCACATCGTTTGTTTGGGGGACAAACGATGATGGTGGATTCTGTGCTGAGAGGGACCTACTACGCGTGGGGTCAGATGTTTTTGGCTGGTGTCCGGAGATATCTGGACAAGGTCAGCCAGGAGGGGGGAGATTTCTGCTATGCCTCCTTCCTGTGTTGTTTCTTCTTTGAGCGAGTACCGACCTTGCGGCCACTGGTGCCGGTTCGAGACGGGTTGGTGAGTGAGCCGCGCATTGTGCAGTGGGGGCAGATGATGCCTTGCGGTGGTGGTGGTATCCGCGAGTTCTTTTCACAGGATATGTATGAGCAGTGGGAGCAGATCCCCCTACTGATTGATGAATATCCATATGATGGTATGGATTATCGAGGAGATCTGGAGATGCCTCGAGCCCAGGGACAGGCCTGGGGTTTAGATGGTATGTTTTTGTGTTTGGTTCTCTACTATATCATGTGTTTTTTAGATGTTTTTGTTATGATTATAGTTAGAGATATTTATATGATGGTTCACTTGCGTGATTGTGCAGATGTTGGTCTTGTACCACCGGCCGATCATGTGGTTCGTAGGGGATGGGCGATGGTGGTCGTTCCGCCTCCTGTAGCGGTACCGCCTCCTCATGCTCGAGGAGTTGGGCCTCGTGGTCGAGGAGCTGGGCCTCGAGATGATGCCGTTGAGGTCGTACGAGAGACACTAGACATGATCCTGGAAGGATTGCTAGAGGATGGGTGGAGGGACTTGGATCGGGACATCGTCGAGTGTTGTTTCGATGCGCCTTGTGAGTGGCGCTCTATCCCGCTCAGAGTTGCATTGGTGGTGGCTGAGTGGAGGGATGGGGATTGGAATGATCTGGTGGAGGGGAGGATTCGGGTGCGGGATGATCCAGCGGGGCCGGCGGAGAGGAGGGTTCGGGCTCGGCATGATCCGGCGGGGCCAGTGGAGGTGGCACCAGAGGAGCCCAGAGAGCATGATGATTAGATGATATTGTATCTGTCCCCAAATGCTGATGAGCATATGGGGAAGTACCTTTTTGTACGGCTTATGTATTTTTGTATATTGGGTGTTGAGGGCACCTATGACATGTTGACTATATGATTATATATATATATATATATGTTTTGGTATATAGTCGTGTATGCACATGGATGCATTTATTGTCTATTTGTTTGCCTGTGGAGACATGTCTGATTTTCTGTATGCCCGTGGAGGCACATGTTATGCACGTGGATGCAACATTTTAATTTTTGTATATGCCTGTGGAGGCACATATTATGCACATAGATGCACTTTTTAATTTTGTATATGCCTGTGGAGGCACATGTTATGCACGTGGATGCACCTTTTGTATTTACTACATGGTTGGATTGGTGCGCCAATCAAGAATGTTGTTGGCCATATGGTCTGCTACACTGTTGAGATTTCTTGGGACATGTGTGAATGAAATGGATTCAAACTGTCGAATCATTTGTTTAGTGTGCAGGAATTTTCTGAAAAGATAGGGATCGCGTACTTGGAAATCATTGTTGAGCTGAGAAACAAGGAGCTGTGAGTCCAAGAAAACATTAAGGTGACTTATGCTCATTTGGAGAGCAACGGCTAGGAGGCCGGTCATGGCATCGTATTCAGCTTGGTTGTTGGTGGCAGAACTTATGCACACTCCATCGATGTGGATCAACTCATGTGAAGGGGAATATATTACCCAAGCTGCGGAGGCGATATTGGGGGACCAACGGCTTGCACCATCAGCGAAACCAACGTAGCAAAGTCGAATAGGATCTATCTGTGGTCATGCAGGAAAAACAAATTTTTAGGTTTTTGTATTTTTTTTTTGTAAAAAACAAAATAAGATTGTACAATTATGGATGATGGTGTCCATAAGATTTTCTATGGGTAAAATCGCTTGAGGTACAACCCGTTGCATGGGTTGCGTAGGGGGTTGCCTTCTGAATCGGTCAGAATGTATGCCCCCTGTCCGAGGCAGGTATGTATAATGTATGGGCCTTGCCACATGGACACAAACTTTCCTTTTCCGGTTTTTTCATGAGCTTGATCATAGGCGAGGACAAGGTCCCCTTCAGTAAATGTTCTTGGGTGGACATGTTTGTCGTAACTCAGTTTGGATCGGTTCTTGGTTGCTTCCATGGTTTGGAGGGTTGTGCGCCGATCTTCATCGGCTTGCTCCAGAAGTAGTAAGCATTGCTCAATTGGGGAAGTGTCCGGTAGGAGTTCAAAGGCCATATGTAGGGATGGAATCTGGAACTCGATGGGGAGGACGGATTCGACACCGTGAACTAGATGGAAAGGGGTAAAACCGGTGGCGGTTTTGGTTGACATGCGGTATGCCCATAGTGCCGGAAAGAGCATGTGATGCCAATTTGATTTGTGTTTGTCAACAGTGCGTTGGAGGATGGTCTTCAAAATTTTGTTAATCGCTTCGACTTGGCCATTCCCTTGGGGGTAGTAGGCGCAGGAGAAATGGTGTTCAAATTTCAGTAGGGTTGATAATTCTCTCCAAATGACATCTTCAAAGTGAGAGCCGTGGTCTGAGATGAGTTGCTTTGGCACTCCAAAACGAGCGATAACATGGTTGAGGAAAAAACGTGCTGCGGTGTCGGCTTTGCAATTGTAAGTTGGCATGGCTTCTGCCCATTTGGTGAAATAATCTACGGCCACAATGATGTGTTTATGACCGCGGACTGACGTGGGATTGCAATCTAGGAAGTTGATGGCCCATTTGTAGAATGGTCCGACAGTGATTACTAGATGAAGGGGGGCGGGTGGGGTTCTTGCCTTGGGGGCAAAAAGTTGGCAGTTTTGACAATGTTTGACTGTGGTGATGCAATCAGTAAATAATGAGGGCCAAAAGTAACCTGCGCGGATGATCTTTTGAGCGGTGGCCATGCCGGAGAAATGGCCTCCGCAGGCACCGCTATGGCAGTCATTAAGGACTTGTTCTGCTTCGTCATGAGAAAGGCAGCGTCGTAAGATGGTATCGACGCCGCGTCAATAAAGTACATTGCCTAATAGGAGATATCGGGGGGCGTGGTGTCGTATACGACGACGTCCTTCATGATTGATGTTGGGTCGAAATTTTTGTGTGCAGAGGTAGATTAATATGTCGTCGTACCATGGGTCATCAGAGGAAATGATGAAAATGTGGTCGTCAATGAGGTCCGTTTGGATAGCGGGTGATGACGAAGAGGATGGGAGATCTGTGATGAGTTGAGCGAGTGCTAGGGCCTTGGTTCTCTTTGGGGTTTTGAAAGTTAGGTCATATTCTTGCAGGATAATCACCCATTTAGCTACGTGGCCTTGAAGGAGGCAACGTGTCAAGAAGTAAACCATTGGATTGGAATTGGCTACAACCGTGGTGTGGCTGAGGAGAATGTAATGTCGCAGCTTTTGTACTGAAAAGACGACGGCGAGGGCCATCTTCTCTTCATGTGGGTAGCGGAGGGGTGGGCCTGACAAGGTCTGGATCACATAGTAGATGACATGCTCTTGGCGAGCAGTATCTTCTTCGACAAGAACTCCAGATACGGCATATTCGGATGCTGAAACATAGAGGGTGAAATCTGGAGGAGAGATCAACGGGGCGTTCGTGAGTGCTTTCTTTAAGTCGGTGAAAGCTAATTCTGCTTGTTGGTCCCATATGAAATGGGTATGTAGATGTAGTAGTCGAAGGAAACCGTGGACCGTCGTGGCATAGTTAGGGACAAAGCGGCGGAGGAAGTTGGACCTCCCTTGAAGGCTTTGAAGTTGTCTTAATGTATGGGGTGACGGTAAGTCTACAATGGCTTGGACTTTCAAGGGGTCTACAGTGATGCCTTTTTCTGAAATGACAAACCCCAGCAGGCGACCTGCTGTAATGCAAAAGAAACACTTGAGTGGGTTCAAGCGGATATTGTATTTTCGACAACGCGAGAAAATTTGTCGAAGGTCGTCTAAATGGTCAAATCATTTCTTAGATCGAGCGGTGAGGTTGTCTAGATAAACTTTTATGATTCTATGTAGATCGTGGAAGCAATAAGTCATGGCGCATTGAAAAGTGGCTCTAGCGTTCTTGAGACTGAAAGGCATGACGCGATAGGTGAAGGTGCCCCATGGGGTAGTGAAAGCTGTCTTGTATTGATCTTCTTTACGGATTTTGATTTGGTTATATCCGGAGAAACCGTCCATAAAGGAAAGAACCTCATGCCCCACACATTCATCGATTAGTTGGTCAATGAATGGTGTGGAGAAGTTGTCTTTGGGACAAGCAAGGTTGAGGTCTCGGAAATCAGTACAAATGCATATGGTGCCCACTTTCTTGTTTACTGGTACTGGGTTTGAAACCCAGGTGGTGTAGGCAATAGGATATATGAATCCTTCTTTTTGGAGTTTCTCAATCTTAGCCTTAACAGCTGGGAGCTTAGATGGGTGAATTGGGCATTGTTTCTGTCAGACAGGAGGCACATGGGGCCAAGTGTCGATGTGATGTTCCACAATGTTAGGATTGAGGCCAGGCATCTCGGTGTAAGACCAGGCGAAGACATCACAGAACTTTTGAAAGAGTTTCTTATATGCCTGAGTTTCCGCTTGAGTGCATGATGCGCCTAGCGAGATGAGCTCAGGTTTTCCAGGTGTGGTGGAAATGTCTATTTGTATAATAGGGGAAATGTTGGACATATTCCCCTCTTCGAAGGCATCTGGCGCTGGGATGGGGTATTTGAACCAATCAACCTTAGTTGGTAGAAAATCTTTTGATTCGACTGATAGTTAGTTTTCCGCGGTGGATGTAGATGCCTCAGGGAGGAAGTATGATCGATGGTGCATATCGTCCCAAGGGTAGTCAGGTGCAGTGAGTGTTTCTAGAATTTGCTCATTAGTACGAAAGTAATCAGACCATAAATCAACGGGTTCGGGTTTGTATGTGGTTGAAATCATATAGATGGTATTGATTTCTTCTGAAGAAGATGATTTCGGAGGGTAGATCTCCTCGATGAGGGGAGGAGATATCTCTAAGTCGGCATTGTTCATCTCGTATAAAGCTGCTCTATAATCTGGGAGATTAGGGTAGTGGTGTGAATAATGGCCATAAATGCCGCATATCGCACAAGGGTGGTTAGTGCGAAGCGTTTTGTCGTGATGTTGAGGAGGTGGCTCAAGTCTTATAATTGGAATTCCGGTGTCATCATCCAACATATTCATGTGTTCTTGGAGTGCAGGTAATTGTGGACATTGATGAGTGGCATGGCCTACGTCGTCACACAACGAGCACTTAGGGGAAATGCGAATAGTTGGGGGGTTCTTGGCTACCTTGGGGGTTGTTGGGGGGGTGCGAGTTATGGGTCCAGTGTTATAAGTTTGTGGGCCTCTGCCCCCTGTGTTTCGTAACGGAGGTGGGGCGTTTCTAGACATTGATGCCGTAGTCACTATTGGGGGTGGTTTGTTTTGCAGATGAGTGACAGGAGGGGGTGGGTGGTTGGTAGTAGGGATAGGTTGTACCGGTTGTAAAATAACAGTCGGAGTTGGCGGGGGGCTCAGAGCAGGTAAGTACCATACAGGTATCCCTAATGTTAAACCAGGAAGGTTGAGTGTAGCCATTACTGGCGAAATGACAACTCCGGAAAATGGGAACAAGAATGGGATAGTATGAATTGGCATTGTTCCGATATGAGTAGGCACTGTGGGTTTTTGTGGTAGTGACGAGGGTTGCTGTGTGGTGTGCGACAGGGTGCACAATATGGATGTTTTTGTTATCGATAAAGGTGGTGGGATAGATGGAAATGTGGAAGTCATAGGTGACTCGGTATAGATTCCAGGACCAATTGACGAGACAAATGATGTCAGTGCAGTTTGAACGGTTTGTTCAATCATTGGTAGCACATTTTGAGGGGCTGCGGGGGCGTTAAGATCATAATATGTGAGCTGATCAATCTTGATAATGCATCCTTCATGTGGGAACATCATGAGGCGAAACACAGATGAAGCGACGGCTTTCATTTTGTACATATAGCTATGTCCAAGAAGGAGGTTGTAGTCGAGCTGGGCATTGATCACTTCGATGTCGATGAGAACTAATTTGCCGCCTAGTTCTACGGGTACGTTTGCTAAGAGGCCTTGTGTTTGAGCTAAGCGCCCATCGTAAGCTCGTAATGCTGTGGTGGATGGTTGTAAAGTGGGGGAGCCAAGTTTTTGCCACACAAGAGTGGACATAACAAGGTTGAAGCTCCTTCATCGATGATGCATCGATGCACAACAAGGTTTCGAATGTTTACGGATACTTGGAAGGCCAAATTTGATGGCAATCGAGGTTCAGCTTGGTCTAAGTTGAAAGACATCATATGTGTATCGTTAGGGTCTACTCCTCCGATGGCGGATAGTAGTAGTTTTTGTTGTGCAGGGCATGTTTTCAATACCTCTAAAGCAGACATAGTAGCGGGGGATTGTGCTAAATCTTCCACAAAATTATAATTGGATGTTGTGCGAGCATTAGGATTGTTGTTAATCCTTCATAAAGGGATGCGAGGGATTTTAGGTCCTCTGTCCAATGGCATATTTGGTATGCGTAGTGGTTGATCTGATGGAAGGGAGGTGGACGCGTCAGTGGGAGGAGTTTCTGGGGGTGGGCCGTACTGATTCCTACGAGTCTAGAGGTTGATGTCATTGGATGACATCATTAATAAATGGTGTGTGCCTGAATCCGTATGCTAATAATTAGTTGCGGCATAGGTGATTTGCTGCTGAGGTGCAGCAGATCCTTGTGGGGGATCCATTGGGCGAGCATTTACTACTCCCTAGTTTGGCAATGGGTTTTGCAATATCATGGGTTGCGGTTGATTAAGTGGAGCTGGCTATCCAGCGTGGCCCTGGGGTTGGGCATCGTCAGCCCAAGGCTTACGTGCTTTCTCTAAATGGGGGCAGTTGTGAGTGTAGTGGCCATAGACTCCACATATAGAACATGGATGGTTTGTTCTTAGGTTATTGTTTTTTGCCTGTTTGGGATGACGATCAAGATTCTGGTTGGGGGGAGCAGTGTTGTTATTATTTGGAGGATTGGGTGGTGGTGGACCTTGATTATGTTGTTGGTTGTTGCCGCGGTTACGTCCTCTTCCGCGGTTTTGTTGTCCACCCTGGTTGCATTGGTTATTTTGGTGTTGGGGCTGATTGTGTTGTGTGTACACTTGCCCTTGAGTAGTGGGAGAATTTTGGGGTGCCACAGGTGTGCGAGCAGGTTGTGGTGGATAATAAGCTGGTGGGGTTGGAGGAGGTCCAGTTGCCTGCTGGGGTTGTTGGTAACCCTGAGCTATTGGAAGTATTGGGTTAGCTGGTGTAGCTTGCTGGGGGTAATACATTGGTTGGGACGGTAAGTGAATTGGGTTCTGGGTGGCCGGTTGGTTATAGTATGTGGGTGGTACATATGTCGATGGCGCTTACCCATAGCAATGTATTGGACAAGAGGGTCCATGAGTGTGATGAGTCTAATTCGTTGGAGTGTACGAAGTCATCGGTCCAGAATTAGATGTAGCCCTAGAGAGGTATGGGGAATTTATGGTGCTCACCATGATAAAAGGTTTATTTTGTGCCGTGACTTGGCCGATAATACCATAAGCGGCATGTGATGCCCCCGGAGCGTCACCGCGTGAAGAATCGCCTCGTGGGGCATCTGGTATGATGGTGTAGAGATAGCCTGACTGGGCATAAATCAGGTCGAATTGTTGAGCTTTTAAGATAGCTTCTTCTTCTGACTAGGGTCGTTCGAAAGCTACATCTTTGGCTATGAGGGGTGGGAGTGATTTGAGAAACCAATCCAAAAATATACGGTTGTCCAGTTTTATCTTGCAGAGGCTACGACGCTTGCACCATTCATGGATATGGTCAGTGATGTGGGTAGTTGTGTTTTGTATGCAAGACAACAATATTTCAACTCCTGCATCATAGCATACAAGTAGCTGAAAAAACTGAAGGAAAGTGGAGGCGAGGGATGTAAATGTATGGTGGGTCCCATGTGGTTGTTCAATGTACCACTTGGCTGCAGAGCCAGTGAACGTTCGTTGCAACAGTCTTAGTCTAATGGAGTCATCCACTAAGGAGTTAGATGAACACCATAGGTGAAATGACATTATGTGGTTTTGGGGATCCTCCCCAGGTTTTCCTTCAAACTTGGGGATGTCCGAGGGGAGATTTGTAGGCATGGGTGGCCATGTAGAGCTGTGCCTGATAGGATCGTTGGTTAACCTGGCTAGGTCTGGTAAGTTCAGACTAGCCATGTATGGTAAAGTAGCAGATGGGTGTGGCGTAGTGACTGGGACATAGCTGTTAATGGTGGCATTATGTAGTGGTCCAGTGGCCCCTAAGGGTATGCTAGGTATTGAAGGTATGTGTCCTCCAACCGTTGTGGTGTGGGATGGGCTAGCGCTCCCAAGTGCAACATCGGTTGCAGAGGGATTAGGAATAGTGCCAGGAATTCCTGGGATCTGGGTTGTGGTAATGAGAGGGGGTGTGATTCCTATGTTGGGCATACCCATAATAGGAGGTAGTCCTGTGTTGGGCATATCTAAAGGTGGAGTGGCCCCTATATTAGGCATGCCTAAAGGGGTTGTTATTACCATGGGTGGAATAGTAGTAGAAGGGTTTGTCGATGTATCTCCAATAGCACTGGTGAAGAGGGGGTCGTATTGTGATCCAGCCATGGGGTTGGTTGGTAATATTTCAGTAGGGTGTTCGGATTCAGCCTCAGAATCAGATGTGAAGTAAGGCGCGTCAGAATCGGATGACTGTGCCGATGACGTGTTGAGTCAAGGGATAAGGCTCTACGTCTATGACGTGTAGAGCCAAGTGTATCGAACTGAGGGGGTTCACCCTGAAGACGGCAGGATCGTCTTAAATTCTCAATGGTGAGAAATATATAAAAATTTCAGTGGAAGGTGGTGATGTAGAAAACTCGAAACCCTAGTGCAACAATGAGTGCAAGAGGGGAGTGAAAAATTAATGGCTCTCAGGCCAATAATCAACCTCAAAAGCACTTATTATAACAACTATGATATAATAAGTGGAGGGATCCAAAAAATTGGTTAGAATACCAAAAGTTAAACAGTTCCTAGAAAAAAGTGGTGCTCACTAGACCAAAGGTGGGTATTGTATCATGCAAACACCTAACTAGAAGTATTGTGAGTCAACAAACGATATTCTCTGCAAGGTGATGAAATCCAAGTTAGACAATATAGAGTGTTGAATTAATGGCTAGATATCCCCCTACCGGGAGGGACACCGGGTAGACGATCCTAAAGAGTGGCAACTAGGATACTCCGTTCATGACACGTTCGGTTGGGTGAATCTGCTGTTTGGTTCTATCGCCGATGTACCCCCGTACGGGTGTACACCGATAACTTCGAAAGGTATCCTTCGGTTACTTAATGGATTGCGGTATTCCACTCAGGCTTCTGGAACCAGTCTAGCTATTTCAACCCTCCTAAGGGAGAGGCCTTCCTGATAAATTGGTTGATAACCGTGTCAAAATTATAAGAGATTTTGGTACCGTAAAAGACAACCACTATGTCTCAAATGTAAATAATTGAGGGTTGTTATTGGAACACCTATCCCCTCAATTCTACCTAACTACAAGATTATTTTAAGTGCTCCCCAAGTGGGGTTAAAATGTTTGTTGAGTTAAGGTAGATTTTAAGGCTCAGTTTAAATAATGTGGCAGATTGGGTGCACGTGTGATTATTGAACTGAAATTGATTTGCCTCGTTTGGGCAATTGATTACAAATGAAAGAAAAGACGCTTCCAGTTTGCAAAAAATAAAGGCATTTTTTGAAATGTAAATGCTTGAAAAAACTATTAAAAAATAATGGATCTTTGAAATAATTTAAAGGGAAGCAAATAATATAAATATTTCAAGAAATAAATGGATCTCTTAGAAAATTGCTTGGGCAAACTATTGAGCAAATAAACAGTGAAACCTATGATCTAAATAGAATGCAGAAAATCTTTCTTTCAATTACTGAAAATTTTAAAAAAGACTTTTTAATGGAGCATATATAAATAGAAAAAGATTTAGTATGGCTGTAAAAATGCAGAAAAAATAATGTTGTAAAATAGGCTAAATGGGCAAAAAATACAGCAAAAAATATTTTCTAAAAAATTGACCGAATTCAAAATAACAGCATCGCGGGTTTTGGGGCAACAACCGCGATGTGCAGCGTAGGTTTCGGTCGCGCAGTCGCGATGTGCAGCATGGCAAATGGCCGTGAAGCCGCGATGTGTCGCGCGACAAATGGCCGTGAAGCTGCGATGTGCAGCGCGGGTTTCGGTTGCACAGTCGCGATGTGCAGCGCGGAAAATGGCCGCGAAGCCGTGATGTGTAGCACGTAAAATGGCCGCGAAGCCGCAGCGTGCCGCGCGGAAAAAGGCCGCGAGGTCGCGATGAGTCATGCGACTATTGGGCGAAAAGCCGCGAGGCGAAAGCCGAAAAAGGAACACCGAAAAACGATCCCGAAAATAGAAATTTCAGGCTGTTAATGGAAACAAAAAGGGCCAAAATCTAGAACAACAATGGATCTGCTGTCTAGGATGGCAGATCTGTGAATTAAAATGATTAAAACTAACAAAAACTAAGATCTAAAGCAAAAAACCAAGATATAAGAATTTGAAGCCAGCGGAGTCACCAAAAACTGTTGGCTTGGTTTTGCAACCAAGCTTTGTGCAATGGGCACCTATCAACAATGTGATAGCAGTTTCAATATAGAAAGCAAAAAACGATTATGAATTAAATCTAAATCTAAACTAACATGTGCATATAACAAATAAATTTAAAAAAGATTCATAGAAAGAACAAGAAATAAAAGAATTGATGTTTTGTATTAAGATACCTCAAATGGTGAGGATATGATGTTGAGCAACTCCAAGGGTGAGTAGCTCCAAGCTCCAATGGTCTCTTCTCCAAGATGCTGAAAATAGCCAAAAGTATCAGGAGAGATTTTGACAGCGTGAGGATAGGATGATGGATGGATAGAAAGTGAGGAGCCCCTACCACCTTTTTATAGTTTTTGGTGGTGGGGAATACCATTATGGTTTTGAGGAAACCAATGGTATTGACCAACATGGTTTAGGTACCTTTTTCCCTCCTTTTTCATTTTTTGAATATTTTGAATATTTTTATTTCCTTTTAATATTTTTTGGGAATTCTGGACCCTTTTTGAGGGTTTTTTATGCTTTTTGAGGAAAAATATTCATTTTGAGGGAAAAAAGGGGTGTATTATGGTCTTTTGGTGACCTTTTGATGGCTTTAGAGGCTCAAATGGTGGAAAAGTGGACAAATGGGTCATGTGAATAAGGAAATGAGCTAGTGAGCACTTTTTGGGTGTTAACAATTTCCCAAACGGTGAGTTTTTGAAAAATATTTGTCTAACGGAATATGTGTGGTTTACTGAGAATATGAAACGCAGTTCAGTAATTTTCTTGATTCTGAATTATAGGATCATTTTCAACCACTGCAAGCTTTTCAAAATTCCCAAAACGTGGCCCGGAATAGTGCTTTTTGGCCTTCTTGCACACCCGACTCCACATCCTTTGGAGTTTGGCTCCAAAACTCCAAACTTAACACCGTTCCTGCTCCATGACTGCCCCATATCAATTTTGGCTCAATCCGACCTTCTGTCAAGTGTCGGGACACCGATTTGTGAAAGCCATTAATCTCAAATTTATGCCCAATTGGAGCATAATGGCATCGGGATCCTCACTGGTTCATTCATGGCCTTCGTCAATGGCCTCAAAATTCCACTGACCTCATTCAATTTTGACCTTGCATACTCATGTAATCCAAAATCCAATTTTCAGGCTCTATACTTTTTTTTAAAAATTCTGCCACACACAAACCGCAACCCGCAACCCACAACTCGACATTGCAGGTTTGGGGGGTCAAGTTGCGGTCACGGGGATGTAACCATCCCGCAACCCGAAACCCGAAATTGCGGGTTCGGGGGGTCATGTTGCGGTCACGGGGATGTAATCATCCCGCAACCTGCAACCCGCAACCCGAAACCCGAAATTGTGGGTTCGAGGGGTCAAGTTGCGGTCACGGGGATGTAACCATCCCGCAACCCGCAACCCGAAACCCAAAATTGCGGGTTCGAGGGTCAAGTTGCAGTCATGGGGATGTAACCGTCCCACAACCCGCAACCCAAAAACCGAAACCCGAAATTGCGGGTTCGAGGGGTCAAGTTGCGGTCACGGGGATGTAACCATCCCGCAACCCGCAACTCGAAACCCGAAATTGCGGGTTCGGGATTGCGGAAACCGGAACGCGCAATTTCACAACTTTGCATTCCCGCAACCCGCAACCCGACATCCCGAAAGTTGAAAATTGCGGGTTCGGGATTTCAGAAATCCATACACAAATTTTGAAAATTCGTGTTCTTGAAACCCGAAACCCAATATCCCGAAACTGCGAAAACACCTGCGTTTCCTGTAACTTTCGGGGTTCATAACTCCCTTGTCCCTTGGCCAAATGAGGTGAGTTTGGTACCGTTGAAAAGCTATTGGAGAGCTCTATGCAATGGTGTGATCCTCCCCCACACCTGAGAACTCTAACCTTGTCATTTTTCCAATCGAAAATGTCGCCCCAACTTCACCAATACTGCGTTAAAACCATTCTGTTACTTGCCTGTAACTCAGGGTTTGGCCCAAGCAGTTCCAGTGCTGTAAGCTGGGCTCTGATACCACTCTGTAGCATCCCCTTCCATCAATCCGATGCAAGAAAGGAAACGTGAACCAAAGTTACCAAGCTTAATTGGTAAACTCAGCCCCATACATGACTCATAATTTCAAAAATAAATAAGAACTTCATGTGTGCAGACTCATACTTCAAATAAACACACCGGAAATAAACATACTAGCAAGCACACAAACAGTAATGCCTCCTCATATCTAACATAGGAATATGATGATTCAACACCCATGGATTTCAATTCCATTCCAAGACTATGCATCGACTTCATATCAATTCCATTAACATGAATAATTACCATTCTGAATTAACACATTACATAACACAAAATGAATATAATTTATAACACGAATAATACTTATCTTGAAGATGAAGCTGTCCAACCAACTGGCTATGTGAAATCAACGTTCCACCCGACCATAGATCTCTATCCATCTTGTATTCTTTCAGCTGAGAGATCACCCCCGAGCTGGGTTGTGTATCCACTCAGGAGGAACTAGTTGGGCTCACTCACAGCCATGATTTCACTCAACAACTATGCTAAGCCAACACACAGTTGGGTTTATCAAGCTTATGAAAGACAAAGAAGGGCAATGCTAAGCCAGTGAGCTCAACCAAAAAGCTATAGGCATCTCAAATGAATTCAACAGTTAAGGCACCCACATTACCTACCACACCCAACACAAGGAAGGTCCCCTTCTCTGCTGCACAGTCCCTCAGGCGTCCCTTCCCTCCAGTACTCTTCAGGATGGGTATAGAAAGGTCCAGATGCTAATTCTTGAGATTCTAGCCTTCACTGGGTTTATCAAGCAAACCCAACCTCTGCTCAGTCGTTCACCATTGGATTTCTCCAAATTCTGTTCATCAAATAACTCAATCCCGTCATTGGTTTTTTGGGCTATAAAAACTGGGTTTTCCAATGGATTTCGGGATATCTAATACTCTCAAATTCGCCCCAATGTTCATATCTATGGATCCCCCATTGGATTTTACTGTCCAATACCAAATCTGGGCATTTTTGGCTCTTCAAAACGTGGGTTCTTTCAAAGTTGCGATTTCTAGTTTTTTTTCACTGTTTGCAATTCGTTTTTGGATGAAAATTGATGCTGGGTTCTTCCCCACTAGAAATGGGAATGAGGAAGGAGCAACTCCCCTGATTTAGAGTGACTTTTGGTACATGAAAACAGAGCCCATACCTGCAAATATGAATTTCTGGGCTGCCCATGCTCCATTGAAGCCATGGACTGAAATCTTCAACTACTTCCTTACAACATAAATAAATGTCATCAAGGAAAGTCAAATGGGTTCTCACAATGACATTTGGCACCATATGGTTCATCCCCACAACCCTCTCACCACTCCCTAGTGGATACACATGGCCCCTTCTCATTCAGTGCTCCCATAGCCAATTTTTTGTATTTGATTGCAATATTAAATATTTACATCAATTTACAATATCCCATGGCTTAATAGCACATGGGTAACAAAATGTCAAATGCTTGTCCATTTTAAATAAAATACGAACATACACTAGCGGGGCCTTGGCCTTGAGCTCCACGCTAGGGAAACATACATCGCATGTATACAATATTTACATAAAAGCCAATAAATCGCAAGGGTCAAAATTGGGGTATTACAAAGAGAGATCCAGAATTCGGCCACACATACAAGATGCTCTTTGAGGGTAAGCAAGTTCCCAATTTTCACCTCCAGGATGAACTGTTATGTCACATGGGACACTTTTGTGTTCCTTCAAGCGAGCACACCAAGATGATTTGGGAATCCCACTAGAGTTGGGTTACTGGGCATTTCGGGGTTGATAAAATAGTGGCAGTACTGCAGAAGTATTTCTATTGGCCAAACCTTCTAATGGATGTCGGGAAGTACATCAAATCTTGCACTGCCTATGCCATTGCCAAACCGACCATCAAGAAGCAAGGCCTCTACACTCTACTACCTACCCCTAGTCGACCTTGGGAATCCATATCCATGGATTACATGTCAGGCCTTCCTTCTACTAAGCATGGAAACGACTTTGTTTTCATGGTCGTCGACAGATTCTCGAAGATGACCATTATGGCAGCCTGTAAGAAGAATATCACAGCAGAAACCACTGCTAAACTCTTCTTTGAATGCGTGTGTGTACACTTTGGGATCCCACAGTCTATCATCTCAGATCGGGACAGCAGGTTCCTCAGTACATTTTGGTCCATCCTTTGGTCAATGCTGGACACCAAGCTCACCAAGTCCATAGCTTTCCATCCCCAAACTGATGGCCAGACAGAGGTCATCAACAGGATGATCATACACATTCTGCGCATGTACAAATCAAAGCATCCATGCACATGGGATGAGAGCCTACCCTATGTACAACACAGCTATAACCGAGCTCTCCACAGGTCAACCAGCCACAAACCCTTTCAGGTGGGCTTGGGATTCCAGCCACTATGTCCCATTGACGTAGCCATGCCATTTGCGGTGACTCAGGCTGATTCAGCTCACGTCCAGTCAGAAGCTGACAAGGCAAACAAATTCATTGAATGCATTTAGCACATCCGCTAATAGGTTCATGACATATTGGACAGAACCAATGCCAAATACAAGCAACGACATGATCAACATCAGGTCCCACACAACTTCCGGGTGGGCGACAAAGTGTGGCTACATTTATAGAAGGAGCACCTTGCTAGACCCTACTGTAAGCTTCACTCGCTTCGATATGGGCCATATACTATCACCAAGGCTGTAGTGGAAAACACCTACGAGCTCAGTATTCCACCATTCCTTGGTCTGCACCCAGTGTTCAATGTGGACCACCTTCGGCCCTACTTTCCACCTCTACTGGACATCTCTGACATTATAGAACAACTCACAGCAACAGAGTTAAACCCAAACTGCAGGGAACAGGCCACCACAAATAGTATCATGGACATGCAAATCAAGTACACTTGCTAGCAAAAGATCCAATTGTATCGGGTTGTCAAAGCTGGCCAACTCCTGCACCAAGGCAAGTGGCTCACCAGGGACCAAGTTCAACAGAAGTTTTCTCATCTCATGTAGGAACTCCACGCAATGGGGACCATTGCTTCTTAAGGGGGGAGGAATGATCCAGGTGGATATTGGTGGCCGCCCGCCTATTCCACTTGGGGCCCCGACATTGTTCTTTCAGTTCTTTCAGTTTCCTTAATTAAAGCACAGCTTACTATTTTTAGCAGTTTTTTCGGGTCATAAACTTTCAGAACCGTTTTGAGGCCCTAAACGACGTTTTTTGGAAAATCTCATTCTGGCAAATGTGAGTTGATGACTCAACATTTGTTGTCATTAGTGTATTCCTTGGATAGATCTTTCCAATGAGGTATCATGTGCGTCAAACAGAGATCGTATGCCAAAGTTACAATGCCGGGAAATTGATGTACCAATTTACCCCAACGGGGCCCATAGTTTGGCATTTTCATCTCCTAGGGTTAGGTTTTTGGATGTTTAGGGTTTTACTTTGTTTCTCAATAATAGATAGGCTTTGAGCCGCATTGTAACCCATAGTTTAGAGGCCGGTGGAGGCCACATCTCTTCTCAGAGATAAGCTACCAACGCTCTAACTAGTTTATTTCCATTCTGTCTGTAAGCATATTTCCGTTATGTGATATTAATGAAATGAAGTCTTATTTCTGCTGCATCTCTGTGTTTATGTGTATTCTTGTAATTCCTTGTGTTACTTCATAAGTTCGGATCACATTCAATGTTGTACATGTTACAATATGCATGAAAGGTGTGTTTGACATATACATGACATGTTCCTTATCAAGGCATGTGTCTCATGTTTATAGGTCCTATGCACGGAAGACAAGGTGATGGATTTGAGTTACTCAAATGCCGCACTTCGTCGCTGCTAGTGAAAAGACTTAAAGAGCTTGAAAACAAACCTAGGCCGAGAAGAATCAAACAATTAATTCACAGCTTCAAGCCCTTCCATTCCTGTTTTATTTAGATTGACATGCATTTGGACCTTGGGTTGATTTCTTCCACCCATAACTGATTGGAACGACCATCGTAGTGAGCCGAAAGGATCAGAAACGTAACTTCAAAAACACGAAGAGCCGTGGCGGTTAGATGGTAGCTTTTGGATTCGTATACGTGTCAAATTTATATTTGATAGAAGGACGACGAGTTGGGAACCGTGCCCAAAAACTCGCCCTCATAGAAAGAACATCTTGCAGCGTGTCACAAAATTCAATTAATCGACGACATATGCGAGGGATAGGAAATTAAATGGTAGATTTATGCCAAAGCTTGGTTTATGGGGTTTCACAATTTGTACACACAAAACACACTGTAGCATAGTCTCGTATTTTGGATGTATTATTAGCATGTGTTATAAAAAGTGTTATATTTTTTAGGCTTCTCATTCTAGACTAAAACATGAGTCAATATTGAAGAACCATCCTCCCTAAAGGAGTTGGTAGTCTCGTACTTTGGATTTATTATTAGTGTGTGTTATAAATTCATGAAATTAATATCTATATAAATATGTAAAGGTAGTAATTAATTTAGATGACGCATAGACATGCTTTAAAAATGTAATATGTATTATGTGATTGTGAACATGATCAATGTTATTCATGCACTTATACTACAATGTTTCAATGACCAACGTTTAAAAACTTGTAATATTGGACTTAAGGATCCATTTATACAAATAAGTTGTGAATTTATACTAGCTATATGGTGATGCACAAATCACAACTCCCCTAGTAAGAAGAGTAGTGAAACTCCCATAGTAAGAAGCAATTGGAAAAAGAGAATGTTTTCATGAAATGGACAACAAAGTATGGTAGTTGAAATTTTTAGTGGGAATAGCTACCTAAGATGCAAAGTGATGAGTGAGTATTCAAAAACCAAATTTTAGTAAGAGGGAAATCATAGTCATCCCAATGCATTAGACCATTGTTATCATATGTAGTACCCAAAATTAATTTTAACCATAAGATTGATCAAATCTACAATATGTTTAGAATTTATGGTTTGATGGAGATTTTACATTTTTTATTCTTCCTTCCATGCCCTTTGTCTAATCTTCCCACCGACAAAGAGGGGCTCCAAGAGGCCATTTGCAAGCACCATTAGCCATCCACTGCCTCCTTAGAGAAAGGGCATACAATTGAAATTCATCATTGTGACTCTTAGTATCCAAGGGAAATTCGTCTTCTTCCAAGGGTATATCTCTACCTATTAATGTTTCCAACCACTACTACAAGACCATTACATGATTCTATCAAAAAATGGAACACAAAACCCTTGATCTTGCCTTAGGTTTGAAACATTTGTTAGCCATGTTTCCTAATTTGATATCTCATTGTGATTATTTTAAGATTATTGCTAATAATCCTAAATAATCCTTTTTGGCCTTACTAGGTGCATTCTTCATGTGGGGCATATGCTACATCAACCACTGGATGTTGCAATGATCTTAGAAGTTAGTGATAGGAGTGCCTTAAAACTCTTCGTACGAGCTCCCACCATCGCTCACACTTTCTTGACTTATTGGACTAATTTAATGAGGTCAACTATTTTTCAAAAAATAATATTAGATATCAATATCATCAAATTAGAATCACAAAATAACCCAAACAACTTTCAAAACTAGTTACTATATAGGGATATTGCTAATGCTCTAGCTACCTTTGATGAATAATATGTTGTAAGCATAATGTTATGGATGTATGGTTTGAAAAAATCCCATGCATGGGAAGTGTATTTACATGTTACCATTTTGCCATCAGAATATACCCTCTCAAAGTGGTATATGGAAAGAATAGTGCAATACTCCAATACATCACTTCCCTTACATTGGATTAGACCATGACACTGGAGTATTTACATTTTATAGAATTTGCATATAATCTAAGCTAGCATTCTGCCATCAACATATTGCCTCTTAAAGCATAATATGGAAAGAATAATGCAATACTCCAGTGTCATGGTCGAATCCAATGCAATGGAAGTGATATGAGAATGAAAAATTTGTTGAAATGGAATCCATTATAAATAAAGCAAACATTAATATTAAAGTTGTGTAGGATGGGTGTAAAAGTTTAATCGTTCCCAAATGATCCATACAAACATTTCAAGTAGGGAATAGGGTATTTCTTAGAATTGAACCTAATGTAACTTCTCTTGAAGTTGGTATATACACAAAATTGTCTACCAAATATTGTAGACATTTTGAAGTGCTTAGGAAAATAACAATTTAGCTTATGAACTTGTTGTACCACCATACTTAAAGAGAATCCATATTGTATTTCATCATTGACATTTAAAATGCTATATTTCAGACCCAATATCTTTTAGATAGGAAAAACATAGATGTAGAATCTAATTGTAGATTTACTATTGAACCACAAGGACTAGAAAATTAAGAAACTAGAATTCATTTTGTGGCGAAACTAATTCTACTTGGGAAAATGCAAGAATAATGAAACTACAAAATCCTCATCTATTGAGTAATTTTAACATTTAGATGTGTTTGAAGCATCTTAGAGCAACAACAAGTGAAGAGGGGTAGATTATCATGTGACAAAATCTGCCTAAGTAATTAATGGGCAACAACCCAACCAGATAATTGTATCTACTATGTTTATATGTGATATATATAAAAAATAAAAAACAATATTTGTTATGAAAAGGTGAATTTTAATTATATGTTAACCACAACCTTTCAAACTTATTGAAGATGAAAGAGAGATTCCTAGATCTTTGTGTGTGAGAGAGCAAGAATAGAGATTATTCACATGGAATCAAGATGGTGTACATTTGGGGACATCCAACAAAAGGCGAAGGTTGCAGGTCTGATGCACTTAGCATGGCTTTAGCAAGAGTAACATATTAGTTGTTATCTCTCTACTAATTCCTAGACACAAATTCTTGTGGACTTTATTCTTCTCTACCATAAATTAATTAAATAATAATATTTCAGATGTGTTTCTTTCAAATTTAATTCTTGACATTAATTTAAAATGCAAATAATTTGAGCGGTAGTTTTTATTTCTACTCTATTAAAGTGGAATATGGAATGACAATGTCAGTAACCCTGCATTGAATTGAAAATGATATTGATAATATATTTTAAATCGTAGGAATAAATTACATCATAAATACCATCCTCATTGTGACACCAAAAGAAATCATAATAGTTGTCTTCTCTCCCATTGTTTGTCCTAAAAAGTTTAGCCTTCTTCCCACTTTGCCTCTCAACCATGGCATTGAACTGCTTGAATGGTTCAAGAGAAGTTGATTTGTACTTGAGAAAGTACCACCATTTTTTTTCTTGAAAAATCATTAATAAATATTATAAAGTACTTTGCAACTGAAGGTGATGGAGATTTCATGAGACCACAAAATATTCCATGCACCACTTAAATTGGATGCCCATCTTTGTTAAATTTATCCCTATGTTGCTTGCATAAAATGCATTCTTCACAAACACATTTCTCATGTCAAGATGGACCCAAATTGTAAACAATATTAAAATTCTTCAAAAGTTCAATTCATTTATAGCTAATATATCCATACTTTTCTTTCCAAAGTTGAATTTGGAGTTGTTCTCAACCATTAAAGCTTATCATCCCACTTTTATAGCAATAGACTTTTAAAGAACACCTCCTTCAATACCTTGTATGACAATTCTATAGTGGTTGCTCTTTCCCTTTAAGAGACACTTACCCTCATTGAATTCAATCTTGAAATTTTTCTTTTCAAATTTGACTTATTGGCAATAGTTTCTTCTTCAAACTTGGTATGTATAACGCATCATGCACAACTTTAACATCTCCATTAGCCATCTTCATTAGAATTATTTGTGGCTTTTGACCAAGTGCACCAATGCCACATCCTAAAGTAACCATCCTCCAATGAGGAAAACCATCCTTTTTGTTTTTCTTGACCCTCATGGAACCTAAGTATATATACTATGCCTCTTAATATATGTATTTGGTTACTATTCAAGTAATAAAGAGTCCACAAACTCTCTTTCTTTTTTAACTAGAACTATTTTCTATCATGCTCCTTTTTGAAATATTTGTTAGAGTTCCTTTTAGGATTTGGATGTGAAAATCCATATTTCATAATTTATCCATGTAGGCAAAACATAACATTCATGCTTCAAAACTCCATAATGTTTAATATATTACATTTATTGAAGTCGCCAAATCATTAAATTCATTGGAAAATAACCTAGAGAATCAAGGTGTTGAATTGAATTGGGATATAATATGATTATTGCCACCCATTATTAGTTCAAGATCATCAACCACTACAAGGTGGGAGTGAAGTGTGTGCAAAAGTCACAAATAGTAAAGGGTGTTAGTTCAAGATCACCAACCACTACAAGGTGGAAGTGAAGTGTGTGCAAAAGTCACAGATAATAAATGATCAAGTATAGGTAGTGTAGACTGTAACATCGCATGTAATGATGGTGTTTTTTATTGCTTAAATAAAGGTATCTACATTTTTATGAAATGCAATTATGTTTGTACTTACTTGAAAACATGGCATTTATGTCTCTTCAAAACAATGATTTATTTCTCTCAAACAATGGTATCTTTCTTTCTTTGAGAGTGTTTTAAAGTTTATGGTGTGAGTAGGACTACTTGACCAACAAATATCCAGTGTTAGAGTTTTCAACTCTAGCTAGTGCATTGGCTTATCCAATGTTTGTATTTATCTTCCAAAGTTATTTTTCTCAAAATTTTCCTTGAATTTTCAAAATACTCCTCCTTTTTGGTATTATTGTCAAACCAGAGTATAACAAGATTGTTCTCTGGTTTCTTAATTGGCCAAAACTTTGCCTTTATTTTCCCTTGTGCTTTGTTGTGAAGGTATATACAAACCTTTTTCCTTCATGGTAAAGTTTATTCCTTTGCTCCTCTTGCAAAAGAAATCCTCATATCTCATCAAATGCCAAGTTAAACTCTCCTTAATGAGATAAGAATTGTTGCAAATACTTGAATGGGCCAAGAAATTGTTTAGGGCAATAACAATCAAAACTTTGTTTTCTATCTTTACATTTGAAACCATAAGTCAATCTACTATATTTTTTAGAGTATTGAGATGACCAGTGACTAAGTCACATTCTACCATCTTCAAATTATACAACTTGTTTCTCAAATAAAGAACTATGGTTTCATTAGAGAGCATCATCGTTCAAGATCTTGTAGAGAGATCTTTACATCTTGCACATGTTAGTTGTCATCTAACACTACCATACCAATGATGGCAATGGTTTCCTTATCACTAACGTCATAAGCTTCTTGTTCATCCACATTCCTTGCCTTGGATCCTATCCATATTCAGTGCTCCAAAGCTTCCCCACTACAGACTTCAATTGTAATTTTGTTTTTTGTTTCAATGATGTCGATATAACCTATTGCCCATAATCTAGCCAAGCTATTTTTCCTTCCTTGTGCTCTTTTCCTCTCGGCGTTCATTTTGCCCCTCTTGGGGCAATTGCTCATAATAGTCTCTAGGTTGTTCATGAAAAATAATATCTTTTGTGATTTGAATATTTGTATATTTAATTTAATATTAATGTTTTAAATATAAAATTGGTATAGTAGATTCATTTACACTCAAGTCTTAACTAAACTCTTAATCTTTAGAACATGAATCACCTTCCTTAATCTTTGGAAGATGAGTCAACTTTTTTATTTGGTCTTGATATTCCTCTTTCATTCCATCTTCCTATTATATATATATATATATATATATATATATATATATATGGAAACCTATATTAAAAGCCATAGTGTAAATATTCTAAGTTATATTTTATTTTGTTTGGAAATATCTAAAAAATATTAGAATCACATGTATTATTTATGGATTATTTGAGGGTGCTTAATCCATTTATGGATTCAAAAACACAATTTAAACACTTCCAAATTTGGATGTTACCAATTTTTTTTTACTGAATCTGACCATTGTCGCGAACATAATGACTTAATTCAAAGTTTAAGTTATCATAAGAAGATTTTGCATAGTAAAAAATGATTCCAAAAAATTACTTATTTGGAATGTCTATAACTATATTGCCTAGTAAATTGTCTTAACAACAATAAACATGTAAAAGTACATATAAGTGATGTTCATTTTGACCTTTCTCCATGAAATGCTCTCCTTGTTCTAGATTAGGAGAAGGTTGTGAAATTGTCTCCTATAGTATGGAAGATGCTAGTTGATGTGGGATGGAGTGTTATCCTTCCCACCTAGGTTCTATTCCTCTAAGTGACATGTTGGGCTCATAATGAGAATATTATTGTAACAATTTCAAGCCTTGTTGTTGACTTGGACTTGTGCCTTGAATAATCTAGGGTTTACCCTAGGTACCATCCTTTAAATGAAGGGAAGTACTCATGGGTTTTCCTCAGGCGTTGTTACCTAGAAAAGAAAAAAGTACTAGTTGTTGCATTGTTTCCTCAAGTTGTTTGGAGATTGAAGATACCAGATTATGCTCAGCAACTGAATGTGAACCATCATTGGACCCAATAATGATATGGTGATGCATCTTTATGTCTAAAATCAGCTTCTCAATCTTTTCCCCTTGATTCTTAACATTAGTTTCCATAATTTCTTGCATGCTCTCGAATTGCTTCACATGTTGGCTGATGTAATCAATTGCTTCATGCATTCCCTCCACTTGAATAACGAGACACCTTAGGATGCACCTAATTTCCCTTATCCCATCATATTCTGAAGGACCTGAAGGCATGGAGGCATTTGATTCTCTGGACCATTAACTACAAGTTGAAAGGTGAACATGGAAAGCCACTAAAATTCTCAGACTCCAAGAATTTTATGACCCCTAAACACACAACCACCACATTTAACGCATATGGAGTCCCTCAAAATTCTCGAAAGGAATCGACCAGACAACATGAAGTGAACCTATAGTAACAAGAACATGCTTAGAGTTAGGGAAAATTTTAGGGGACAAATTTAGCGCATGAGCTAATTTTTGAGGTTTTTTTTCCAAAAACATATTCGTCATTTTCCATTCTTTCTAATATGATTCGCCCAAATTTGATAGGATTAAAAATATTTAGTCTAAAAATCGCCTAAATGTCCAAAGACTGTATAAATCCCTTAGAATTTCAATATTTAAAAAAAAATTATCACCAAGCATTTATGGTTGGAAATTTGATAATTAGTAATTAATAATTTGATAATTAGTAGTTATGGATACTTAAAATTTTCCCTGCTTGGAGTTCTTTCCCAAGATAAACCAAGTGCACCAGGCATAAAATAGCGTCCTCTGAATCTACCTACTGATCACACCTCACAAAAAAATTGACAGCATAAACTTTTAGGCAACCAAAATATACCCAACCTGTGGACCATCTATTGCATACAAAGTCCATAAAGGAGAATTCTAGGGATAAAATAGAACAAGAGCTGAGGGAGATCGAGGCATGCAAGGGTGTTATGCTTCCTTCATGCACCTTTATTTAAACATGACCTTAAAGGTTGTGATGCATACAGTATCTACAACTGTCCCGCTGATCATTCACTGCTAGATGCTTGGTGAGGGATATTTGAAAATTCCTAATGTTGATAGTATTCATAACATCCTTAGGGGATCTAATGACATTCATGGGGTCCCTATTTTGGACTAGGACCTCCTTGTCTAGATGAACTCTCGCATTAGCCTGATGATCAACCACATAGTTTTTTATTCTTTTAACATGATATACATCTACGTTCACTATTCTTTTAAGATTCCATTTGATTTGATCTATGAGTATGTTATGCATTCTTTTCTCTATGTGCATATTGTGAATCTTTTTTATCACTAGAAGTGAATTGCCAAATATATTTACCTTGACAATTCAACAAGATTTTAAGATCTATATTCCCATGTACATGACATAGAATTTAACTCGATTGTTGGTGGTTGTTACGAGTCCCTAAGAATAATTTAATTACGTATGTCCATAAGGCCTAAGAATAAGTTAATTATGTCTGTCCATAAGGCCTATGTGGAATGCCTAAATTATAATTTACCATTATTCAAAACTTTGTGGATCATTAACACTTTTATTTTTTATTATTAATTTTTCAAAAGCTATTTGGTTTTAAAGCATTAATGCTCTCATGTGTATCTTATAAACACACAAAATTCCTCAGTTGTCTTATGCAAGGTAGGGCTCAATTACCGTATGCAAGATATGATTCTCTCTTACCTATCTAATCTAATCTATTCTAAACTAATTAATGTAAATGCACAAATGTAAATGAATATGGGGTGAAGGTAGGATGATGATTGCAAGCTAATGATGATATTTCATGATGTGTTAGTGGCTAATATTTCCCAATCTTTATTTGATTGATGTGTATAATTTACGCCACCCAATTGTACTCTCTTCTTGGAAATGACTTGATGGGGTCATACTTACATTCATCTCCACACTCCAAATTCACCTAATCAATCATTTTTTTAACTAAAGCTTGAGCTAATATTGTCTTAACCACAAAGGGTCCTACCTCCTTAGGTAACTTGAAAGTGATTTGATATTTTCTAGAAGAAAAATGGATAAAATATTATCCAAACCTCTGTACGATGTATTCTAATGCGAAATCCCAAGAGTTGGAAAAGATGGCAATAAATAAGTCTGGACTCAGAACATAAATTCTCAAAATTATGATTATGTTGAAACAAGTACCAATCTCCTACCCTAGTATCTGTATTGAGCTGCAATGGGTCATTAAGATCTAGGAATATTTTGGGAGGAGGATTTCCATGAAAGATAATATATGGTGTGTGCATGAACTAGTTAAAAAATTGACTAAACCCCTGATTATTAAGCTTCTTTCTTACCAAACAAGTCCATTCCACAATGGACCATGGATTTCCCAGTTGATCCTATGTTTTTAGATTGAGTTGGGAAAATTGAGAAACTTGATGATACAACATTAGAGACAAGATATGATTGATATCTGAAATATTTGGAAATGGGAAAATTGATCAACTATATATCAATCATCTTAACAAGGTATTGGGCATAGTCAAATATGGTCATTAGTATCTCAAACAGAGGGAAAATAACAACCATAAACCCTATAATGGCTTCATTGACATTTATGTCATGATCGTATCCCAAAATGAGGCACATGATCATGGAAATAGATTGTTTAGAGACTAAAGATTTTTTATTTATAAGGTGGAGGGGTTTAGGAATGACAATGCCTTTATCCATGTAAAGAGTTAACAAATTCAACTTGTCATCTTGGCTCAAAGCTTTGTAATTTGCAATTAAGGTTTCTTTCTAGAGGGTTTGGCTATCTTGGTTTTGGGGTACATAAGCATTTGAGCAATGGAATTGGTATCTACATGGAATGGTATTGGGATCATGTCTCACGGAGCTTATGTTAACTTCTACACATTTTCTCCATCTGTGATCAACCTAGACCATTGATTTGGTATATCATTAGACGATCTGATTCACTGATGATTTTATTTGCAATTCAAGCCCTAGACATGTGGGTTGGTGCTTAATCCTGTCACAAACCTGAAAAACTTGATATTTGACTAATTTAAAATCACCATGTTTTAAAAAAAGCTCTCAAATTCAAAAATTTGAAAGTTAAAACAATAATTATAGATTATTCCTTTGAATGACTAGTTCCCTAATTTCTATAGAGCTGTTATTTTGCATCACAATTACAAATGGTTCCATGAATTCATTTTGAAAGCTATACTTTTCCAACTCCTCATGTTCTTGAAACTTTGTGGCTAGTTGTATTAATGAATGGATGATAAAAATAACTATAGATAGGTTCCTTATGCATCCAACAATGACAAAGAAAATTGAAAGCATGTGCTAACCTTTGATTATGTCTAAATTTGTGAATTGTAACAATTCGATGATCTATATGGCATGATTTAATGTGGGTCATCCATGACCAAGAACCAGACTCTGCCTATTTTACGTGGTTTCCACCCACACAACTGACCCTTATGATGTTTCCACCTGTACTCTTATTCCACGTCACTAACCCATTCCATACCCTTTGTCAACATGGCATTTGAGAGAGCCTACATGCATTTTTTTAAATTTCCATAAATCCAAAAACTAGACAGGTGGCTACACAGAATGCACATCTTGCAATTAATCTTGCGCAAATGGTGTGATATTCCAACCAAAAATACTTGATTGAATTTTGGCCATTCACGAAAAGTGCTCTCCAGTTAAGGTTCAGGCAATTAGATTTGCGTGAATGGTTCAGATCCCATGATCTAACATGTCCAATGCGATCTAGGCCATTCATGGGGATCTCCCTTTTGATAAATGTCAATCATGTATTGTTTTGAGAACAGTCATGATCTATTGATATTGATGGCCTGATTTAAGTTGGGCCATCCATGGAAAAAAACATATTATGCCTATGCTATGTGGCTTCCACCCACACATATGACCCCTTCTGGAATTGCCACCTGTAGATCATTTCCACGTGGATGATCCATGTCATACCATTGTCCACGTGGAATTTGTGTGGTCCAGTATAACATAGTATTCATTTCACCCTTTCTCTAGTATAGTATTATAAAGTAAAAGGTAGACCAATTCTTCCTCCATCATATCATTCCTGTAGAAGGGTTGGCCGACACTTCATTTGGCATAGTGCTCTCACTGAGGGAGAGCACAGACAATATTCAACGGACACTTCCTCGATAATGGTGTTAGCATATCGAGGTATTCAATGGAAAGGATGATCAATCTTCCTGAAGGATGGTATTCCTATCAAGGGGTATCTAGTGGAAGGGTCGGTCGACCCTTCCTCATCCACAATTATATTCTCCTTGATGGGTGCACGTAGAAGGGTCTATTAATCCTTCCTCCTCCATAATTCTATTCTCCTCATAGAGGCCCCACAGAAGGATCATTCCACCATCATATAATTCCCCTAGAAGAGTCGGCCAAAAATTCGTCCAACATAGTTTTTTTATGGAGGACAACCACAAAGGAAGTGCCGGTTGACACTTTCCTAATGATGTTAACGACTTGAGGTATGTTGATGTATATGTAACTTCGGAATGTATTTCATCTAGGTATTTCATATATATTTATTGTACCCTTATTAGAGATGTGTTATTCCTCTATAAGGAAGTGTCGTCATGTGGATCGACAAGTGTCGCAAGTGTGTGTACTTGGTGATGAGTTATTAGACCACCATGTGTGGGGTCGGCCCTGAAATATATATTATATTGTGGATGCACTTAGCTAGACAAGTTGGCCCCATAAGGTCACTGGGAAAACAGGTTAGTATAAATAGAGATCAGGAGATCTCTATTTAGATCATTCGGGAAGTCATCTCTCTCTCACTCAGAAAGTGGCGCACTAGTGAGGAGGAGGATCATTTGCTTCTAGGAGACTATCTCAAGTGTATTTTGGTTGTACTTTGGTTGAGTCATTGCTCTCTCTATCTCTGAGGAAGTTGTGGGGTTTTTCACCTTAGGGTTTTCCCCACGGAAACTCCGTGTCTCTTGTCTCTCATGCTTTTGATTCTTGTGATGCTTGTGATGCTTATTGTGATTGTTATGCACGGGGGCTTCACTAGAAGGAAATATAATACCACGTTCATTCATATTACGGTATTAAATATTCATGAAAACCTAAAAATTATATTGCTTATATATTAATGGGAAAAGGGTTTTTTTATTTAATGTAATAATACAAAAATACTTTGGGGTCTTTTTTATACGGGCTTGCTGACAAATATCCGCCAAATGGAGATGGAGGGATCACGGATAGATGAGAAATCGGATTGAGGCAAGGCTCAGGCTTACCAGTACATAGGGAAATCTTGTCTTGAGGCATTCTTGAGGCCAGGGGGTTTCATGGTGAAGTGGGTTTCCAGTCGATCATAGTCGAGAGATGGTGGTCATTTACAACCAATTGTTACCAATAGAACTCAGCCAGTTGTTACCAATAGCATTTAGCCAATTGTTACCAATAGCCTTGGGAGGCTCTAAGCCTCCAGGGTCTGTTATAGGACTTCGATAGGCCTTGGGGGCTTGAATACCCAACAAATCGTTCCTATTACAAGCCTTGGGAGGTTTAGTCAGCCTCCTAGAGGTTGTTATAGGCCTTGTGGGCTTGGATACCTAGCCCACAACAGGATTAGTCAGCGATTGGGGAACCGCAACATGCAATCTAAATGTTGTACTATGTGCATTGGCTCTAGTGACATACAAGAAGTGATCTCCTATCTCTTCATTAGACCATTAGATGTTGCAAATCATAATGATATGTGGTTGAGTAATTGCATTAGGTGAAGTAATGTGCATCCACAATATACATCGAAAGAAGCAAGGTGCATTGTAGAATGCATGTGGGGTCATAAGAGGGGTATCATATCAATATACTAGGTAGAAATATAAACGGGTATAAAAAATGTTAATGAAAAAAATTGATACATACAATATCTAGTGAAAATAGGGGTTTTTTTAAATTGGAAAGGCATATTGGGAGGGGGTTAAAAAAAATGATTTTGGAAGGTATTTTCCAATATTTAGTGAAATTAGGGGTATTGTTTCATATGCCACGAATGAACGTGCTATGATAGCGGTTTATTGAGTGAAGCCCCCGTGTTGTTATGCATTGATATACTGTATATTTTATTCTCTCAGTGAAGATCCTAGAGTATTGTGAATTAATGCTCAAAATTTAACATGGTATCAGAGCTAACCTGAGAAGAAGACATTTTGCAGTGACGAAAACTTGAGTTTCTTGTTTATTGGGTTTCTCTCCACAGATTTTGGAAAAGAAGTATAGTAGATTGACTCTACTCATCAAGGAGAATCTATCTGTCCAATCAAAATTCAATTCTGAGCATTTTCAGATTTGGCCCTAAAAATTAGGGTTTCCACAAAAATAGGAATTTCTGAAATCTGAAGACATAGCTGGAAGCTCCTTGCAAAAATCGAAGTTTAGAGCTTTGGATCGAGATTTTTGGCTGGGTAGATCTCCGGGAAACTCAAACCCTAATTCAGGGCTCTTCTTAGTGAACCCGGGAGGACAAAAAGGCAAATCTGAAGGGTAAAGCTTTGCTGATCTCAAATTTTGAATACACTAGGCTGATCAGCTCATCAAGGCACATCTTTCTATCCTTTCAGAAAATTGAAATTCACATTTTGAATTTTTAGGGTTTTTCCGACATACCCTAACCCGGGACCAGATCCAGTTTTCAGCATTGCAAGTGGTAAGACCTAAATCTTTTCTATTTCCATTTGAAGTACTCTTTAAGATGTCTCACCACACCAAGCTCGAGGATAAGATTGAAGGAGATGATAACTTCCGAGCTTGGAAGTATAGGATTGGGTTAATTCTGGAAGAGAATGAGTTGGACTCGTATGTAAAAGAAGACATCTCTATCCCAGAGGATGAAGAGGATAAGGTATTTCATAAGAAAAACTTGGTCAAGGCAAAGAGAATCATTGCTGATTCTATCAAAGACCATCTCATACCCCATGTGTCTTCTCTAAAGACACCCAAGGAGATGTTTGACTCTTTGACCAAGCTATTTGAAGGGAAGAACATAAATCGGAAGATGACCTTGCGGAACCAATTGAAAGGAGTAAAGTTTCAGAATGGAGAAACCATTCAATCTTATTTTTCAAGGGTCTCCCAGATCAAGGAACAACTAGAAGCAGTGGATGAAATGGTGGAGAATGGTGAAGTGGTGATGACCACTCTAAATGGCCTACCCAGGTCATGGGATTCCTTTATTCAAGGAATTTGTGCAAGGAAGAAGTTGATCTCCTTCAACAGATTGCGGGAAGAATGCTCTCAAGAAGAAGCTAGGCTTGTGGCCCGAGAAGAAAAGATGGGAAATGAAGATCAAGCTCTCATAGCACATGCCAGGAAAGGCAAGTCCAAGAAGGAATCATCTCATAACAGAAGATTCTCACACCACCATTATCATAAATATAAGAAAGATCTCAGATGCTTCAATTGCAATGAGAAAGGACACTTTGCTTCAGATTGTCCCAAGAAGAAGAAAGACAACAACAACAACTTCAATAAGAAGAAGAAGAATAACAAAAGAAGATATCATGCTCATGCTGCCGAAGATGATGAACCCCCAAAGAAGAAGGCTAGGGCAGAAAGTGATAGTGATGATGACTCATCAAGTGAAGAAGAATATGTTCTAATTTATGCTCTCACAGGTACTATCTCCCATGGTTGTAATGATTGGTTGATTGATAGTGGGGATTCCAAACACATGACTTGGTTTAAGGAATATTTTGTGCATCTATCTGAACATGAATCACCCCATAAGGTGAAACTTGGGGATGATTATCAATACCCAATCAAAGGAAGTGGTGAAGCCTCCTACAACCTAGATTCTGGAAAATCTTTGAAGATGAAAGAAGTCCTTTATGTACATGGGCTCAAGAAGAACTTACTCTCCATCTCTGCATTGGATGCAAAAGGTATGAGGGTTTCATTTGTGGATGGCCAAGTCCTAATGTGGCCAAATGGAAAGAACATAGATGATGCAGTAGTGATTGGAGAGCAAGAGGGAGGTTTGTATAAATTGAAGGGGCAACCTGAACATGCCATGGTACATGAATCCATGGATCCAAGTGAAATTTGGCATAGAAGACTTTCTCATATGCACTATAGGGCACTTCCAATTGCAAGCAAGGCTGTAGAGGGTCTTCCTGAAAATCAAGACCAAACATGAAGGTGTTTGCAAAGGATGTGCAAAAGGTAAGAACATTAAGAAGGCTTTCCCATGCAGTGAAAGCAAGGCAAAAGACATCTTGGAAATCATCCACTCAGATGTATGTGGTCCTATGTCATCCAGTTCTCTGAGTGGGTATGTTTATTATGTCTCATTTATTGATGACTTCTCCAGGAAGACTTGGGTATACTTCTTAAAGAACAAAGATGAGGTGTTTGATAAATTCAAGGAATTCAAAACCTTGATGGAGAATCAAACCGACAAGAAGATCAAAACATTCAGATCCGACAATGGTGGAGAATTCACCTCAGGTGACTTCAAGAAGCTTTGCAGTGATTCGGGGATTAAGAGGGAGTTGACTGCTCCTTATAATCCTCAACAAAATGGAGTTGCAGAAAGAAAGAACAGAACAATCATGGAAGCAGCAAGGGCAATGCTGCATGACCAGGATCTACCTATGCATTTATGGGCAGAAGCATCTAGAACAGCTGTATATGTGCAAAATAGAACACCCCACAAGATATTGGACAACAAGACACTAGAAGAAGTCTTTTCTGGTAAGAAACCTGAAGTCAGCCATCTCAGAATATTTGGTTGTCCAGTATACACTCATGTCCTAAAGGAAAAGAGGACCAAACTAGATCCTTCAGGAAAGAAGGGTATCTTTGTGGGTTACAGTGAAAGCTTGAAGGCTTACAGAATATACTTTCCAGGGTTCAAGAAGATTGATGTCAGCAGGGATGTAACATTTGATGAAAACTCAGCATTCATCAAATCAAGGAAGGTACCTATCGAAGTTTATGAAGAACCTGAGGAAAATAGATTTCAAGACACTACCATGACTGAAGCAATTCCAGAAGTTGTTTGTGAGTTTGAAGATCCGCAAGAACCTGTAGATCCACCCCGTGAGGATAACTCTCACAAGAGGAAACCTGCATGGGCTAGAGAGCTCATTCAAGATGCAGAAAGATTTGGCATTCCAGAAGAAGAACACAGAGCAAAGAAGAGAACCAGATCACATACCAGCTATGTTGCTTTACTCCGTGACATTATGAACAAAGAGCCTTCCAGTTATGAAGAAGCAGCAAAAAAGAAAGAATGGAAGGATGCCATGGTTGAGGAATACCAATCAATAATGAAGAATGATGTTTGGGATGTTGTACCAAGACCTAAAGAGAAGTCTGTTGTGACTTCTAAATGGATCTACAAAATCAAGCATGCTGCAGATGGCAGTGTAGATAAATACAAAGCAAGATTCGTAGCTCGTGGCTTCTCTCAGAAAGAGGGAATAGATTATGAAGAATATTTTGCACCTGTAGCCAGGTATACTTCCATCAGAACAGTAATTTCCCTGGCTGCATCGACGAAATGGAAAATACACCAGATGGATGTCAAGACTTCCTTCTTGAATGGTGTAGTTGAAGAGGAAGTATATGTGGAGCAGCCACTCGGTTTCGAAATACATGACAGGGAGTCATATGTGTGCAAATTGAAGAAAGCCTTGTATGGCTTGAAACAAGCTCCTAGAACTTGGTATGGTAGGATGGATAGTTTCCTATCTAGTTTGGGATTTACCAAGAGTAAAGCGGATTCCAACCTTTATTACAAGGTTGAGGAAGGGAATGTTGTGATTCTACTCCTGTATGTGGATGACTTATTTGTAACAGGAGATGACAGATTGATTGCAGATACTAAGAGAAATCTTGCTGCCGAGTTCGATATGAAAGATTTGGGAATGATGCATTATTTCCTAGGTATGGAGGTGTGGCAGAGTATAGGTGGGATCTTCCTTGGTCAAGGGAAGTACACAGTAGATATCCTGAAGAGATTCGGGATGATGGATTGCAAGGCCATGGCCACACCTATGGAATCAAATCTGAAGCTTCTATGTGATGCTTCATCTGAGCCGGTTGATGTCTCTATGTATCGTTAGATGATTGGGTCCTTGATGTACCTAACGAACACGAGACCAGATATTTGCTTTGCGGTGAACACATTGAGTCAGTTCCTGACAGATCCGAGGAGTGTTCATCTGGTTGTTGTAAAGCATGTTCTGAGGTACCTGAAGGGTACAGTAGATTATGGGCTCAAGTATGAGGCGAATCAAAAGTTTAACCTGCAGGGTTATGTTGATTCAGATTGGGCTGGCAGTGCTGCATATAGGAAGAGCACATCTGGGTGCTGCTTCAGTATGGGATCAGGTGTGATCTCTTGGTTTAGAAGGAAGTAGTCCTGTGTAGCACTGAGTACATCTAAGACAGAGTATGTTGCAGCCTATTCAGCTAGTTGTGAGGCAGTATGGCTATGGAAGCTACTGTCTGAATTATTTGATCTCCCGTTGGATGCTATTGGTATCTTCTGTGATAACTAGAGTTGTGTGAAGCTGTCCGAGAACCCAATGTTTCATGACAGGTCGAAACACATAGAGATCAAATATCACTATATCATGGATATGGTGTAGAGAGGAGTTGTGAATCTCCTATATGTTGCAACGGACGAGTAGATTGCAGATGTGCTGACAAAGCCACTAGCCAGGGTGAAGTTCGAGTACTTCAGAGAGAGGCTTGGTGTTCTTCGGATTGATGACACTTCGAGGAAGAAGTGATGGACACATTTGCTGAAGCCATTCCAAGCATGTTGAAAGGAGGATCCTTCACATGGCTGTGGATGTAAGCGTTGGATGATGAGCATCATGATGATGTTCTGGTTTCTGCTTTGTATGATTAGTTGGATCATTTTTATATGTATGTATGTATGCATCATGTTGGATGCTGGATTTGATCAGTTGGATCATTTATATGTATATGTACGCATCATGTTGGATGTTGGATATGATCAGTTGGATCATTTATATGTATGTACACATCATGTTGGATGCTGGATATGATCGGTTGGATCATGTGTATGTGTTTTGTATAAGCATCATGTTGGATGCTTTGACCATGTATCTATATATGTATCAGGTGGATACATTGTATGACCAGGTGTATCATGTATGGTGATATGTATCATGTATTTGTATTTGTATCAGGTGGATACACTGTATGATCAGGTGGATCATGTATGATGATATGTATCAGGTAGATACTTGGTATGCATCAGGTAGATGCATTGTATGATCAGGATGATCATGGATGACGAGCTTCGGGATGTTGCTCTAGATGACATGCAGCAGGATGTTGCAGTGATAATGATCAGGATGATCATGTGTACATCAGGATGATGTATGGTGAGTATCAGGTTGATACTCTGTGGCCGTGGAATAGGTTGTGCAGATAAGCATGTAATTTGTGCCCTGAGAGATTTGCAGATAGTCTTTTGAGGTTTTTCCTATGGCATGTAATTTGTACCCTGGGATATCTGGCAAATGCTCTTTCGAGGTTTTGCTTGGGAGGACATATAATTTGTGCCCTGGAAGATTTGCAGATAGTCTTTCGAGGTTTTGCCAATGGCATGTAATTTGTGCCCTGGGATATCTGGCAGATGCTCTTTCGAGGTTTTGTCCTATGGTATGTAATTTGTGCCCTGGGAGATCCGATAGGTTGAGCCGTGTGCTCGTAATCAGTCCTGGGATGCTCTTTCGAGGTTTTTCCATGACCACATGTAATTTGTGCCCTGGGAGATCCGATAGGTTGAGCCTTGTGCTCGTAATCAGTCCTGGGATGCTCTTTCGAGGTTTTGTGGTGACCACATGTAATTTGTGCCCTGGGAGATCCGATAGGTTGAGCCTTGTGCTCGTAATCAGTCCTGGGATTCTCTTTCGATGTTTTGTGGTGGGGTCACATGTAATAAGTCCTGGAGATCTGGACAGGATGAAAAAGGCCTCAGATGCTCTTTAGGGTTCTTGCTAGTCAAGACACTCTTTTAAGGTTTTGTGACGCACGTAATAAGTCCTGAGATTTCCATAGTATGGCCAGTGATGATGAAGACCTGCAGGTGGTGGGCCTACACCCAGTATGAAAAAGGACTGGCTTTGTAGGACTTCCTATGACGAGTAGAGTCAGAGATTGGTTGAGATAGCAACAGCAGTGATGATGATGATGACGATGCATCGATGACGATGATCCCGAGAAGAAGACTTGTCTAGCGGATATGTGTCGAGAAATACCTTCCTAGTTAAGAGGGAGTGTTGATGTATATGTAAATTTGGAATGTATTTCATCTATTTATTTCATATATATTTATTGTACCCTTATTAGAGATGTGTTATTCCTCTATAAGGAAGTGTCGTCATGTGGATTGACAAGTGTCGCAAGTGTGTGTACTTGTCGATGGGTTATTAGACCGCCATGTGTGGGTTCGGCCCTAAAATATATATTATATTGTGGATGTACCTAGCTATACAAGTCGGCCCCATAAAGTCACTGGGAAAACAGGTTAGTATAAATAGAGATCAGGAGATCTCTATTTAGATCATTCGGAAAGTCACCTCTCTCTCACTCAGAAAGTGGCGCACTAGTGAGTAGGAGGATCATCTACTTCTAGGAGACTATCTCAAATGTATTTTGGTTGTACTTTGGTTGAGCCATTGCTCTCTCTATCTCTGAGGAAGTTGTGGGGTTTTTCACCTTAGGGTTTTCCCCACGAAACTCTGTGTCTCTTGTCTCTCATGCTTTTGATTCTTGTGATGCTTGTCATGCTTATTGTGATTGTTATGCATTGATATACTGTATATGTTATCTCTCAGTGAAGATCCTAGAGTATTGTGAATTAATGCTCAAAATTTAACAAGGTATATGGTAGAGAGGTTGAAGGGTCACCTAACCATTCCTCTACCATAGAATTCCTATAGAAGGGTTTCCTTATTCATAGAATTTCCATTTAGGGAGAGTATGGATAAGTGTCAGTCGACCCTTGCTCAATCAAATTCTAGGGCTATCCATTGGAAGGTTGGATGACCCTTGTATAATGATGTTATTCGCATCCAGTGGTATCCAGTAGCTTTATTAGTTGACACTTTCTTATCTAGGAGAAATCTCGAAGGATGATGTCCCCATCAAGGGGTATCCAGTGGAAGGATCAGATAATCTTTCCCTTGGTTTCTAGTATATTGGTGGCGCAATAATCTATCCTTTGTAATTGTATTCATTTCGAATGGGTGCCCAAGGAAGGACCAATTGATCCTTCCTCCATCATAGAATTCCTTCAGAAGTGTCCACCAACATTTTCTCCAATATAGTATTCTCACAAAGCTAGATAAACCCAAAGGATCGACTGACATTTGCTCAATGATGGAGTCAAAATTTTGAGGTGCCTAGTGGAAAGGCCATTCAAGTAGGAACCATTGGAAAGGTCACCCAATCCTTCCCTTCATATCTAGTATATTGGTAGCCTGAGACTTTATCCTTGAGAAGTGCATTCTCATCAAAGGGGGTATCGACAAAGGGTGTGTCAATCCTTCTTCCATCATAGAATTCCTGTAGAAGTGTCAGCTAACACTTCCTATAATATAGTGGTGTCTTAGAGATAGATAATTGAGAAGGTTCAGTTGACACTTCCTCGATTATGGTGTTACCATCTCAATGTATCCAATGGAAAGGTCTTTAGACCTTTTTAGACCTTTCACAAATGATTATATTTATGTAAAGTGGTGTCTAGTCGAATTGCCATTCGATTCTTCGCTTCGTATCCACTAGATGGGTTTCCTGACACTTCCTCCTATAGAATTGTGTTCTCCTAGAAGTGCCCGCAGAAGGAAATTCCTATCCTTCATCCATCAAAGAATTTTCCAATATGGGCCAGCTTAAAATTTTTCAAGCATAGTGTTCTCACAAATAGAGACAACATATAAGGGTAGGCCAACGCTTTCTCAACTTTGGTATCAATGCATCGAACTATCCAATTGATAGGTCAATAGGCCTCTCCCTAAGGATAATATTCACGTTGATAGTTTTCCAATGTATGGTTTGTATGACCCTTCCTCCATAATTTCATTCTCCTCGAAGGGGATCCCGCTTAAGTTTTGGCCAGTTCTTCCTCCATCATAAAGTTCTCATAAAAGGGTTTAGCAAATACTTGTACACCATCATAGTGTTCTTACCTAGGTAACCATTGTTTAGTGGAAAGTTCGACCGACACTTATCGAATAATAAATTATTCACAACAATCTATATTCAGGTGAATGGTTCACTAATATTTCCCTTAGTATCCAGGAGAAATTGTATTATCTTTGAAGGGGGAACCAACACTTTGAAACACTTGAAGACATTTATTGATAAGATACTACTAATCTAGAATTAGCGAAAACCACCCATCTACCCCAATAAGAATTTCCCTAGAGCCTCCTATTGAGGAACACAAATTTCCCTACATGCTTTATTCTAATGAAAAGGCATCATGGTGGAATGTCAAACAAACATTTTTTTTCTTTTTCATAAGGTTATTTAAGTTATACACGAGATGTTATGTTTATCTTGGGATTGTTTTTATGTCAATTTATTATGTTTTAAAGTTTATGGTTTTCATTAAGGTTATTAAGTTATACATAAGATGTTATGTTTATGTTGAAAATGCTCTTATGTTAGTTTATTTCATTTTAATATTAACGATATATTCACTTTGAAGTTACAACGTATGTTTATGTTGAAAATGATTTTAAATGAAATTTTTACATTTTGATTTTGTATCCCATGGAGTATTGTAATTTACATGTCTTCATTCTCAAAATGAAGTTTGTGATGCATGTAACATTTTAACTCCAAACATAATTTAAAAATGATTTTCATTGTAATCGATGTGTTTAATTCATATAACAACACTGGTGTGTTCATACATGAAAATGTACCAATGCACTAAATTATAAAATAGACAAAAAATAAACATATGCAATATGTGTGTGTAAGAAAATATATAAAAAAAGTTTTTAATTGGGTATGTTTGCACTTGCATTTTGATTATTTTTATATTAGACCACTGCATTTTTACATATACAATGCTCTAGTGGTCTTAACTCTAACTAGTGCACCAAAAACTAAAAAAAAATGAGACACGTTTCTCATAAATGAACTGAAATATCCAACAACAAAAAAGGTATAGGAATTTCATTTTCTAAAAGTGAGTTTATAATGGAAAACCTTAATCACTATTCCAATATATACCAAAAATTAGGGGGAGACTTGTGCAAGAGAGATATACCAACGAAGAATTTGTATTAGATAGATTTTGCTAAAGAGTAAAATTTGTAAGGGATCACCAATATAGGTCACATACAACTCTACATAGACAAAATTCAGGTATGTAACTTCTTACTATTTATCTCATTTTTTTTCTCTTAATTGTTTAAAAAAAATATTTATTATTTTTGTTCCTATTACTATTTACAAAGCATTATCAAGAAAATATAGGTTTTTATAATTACATAATTTTTTAAAACCTTATCTTTATTTGCTTCCCTTCTATTTTATGTGGCTACAAACTCTAACATTAGAATTTTACCCCGTTTACTATTTCACAATGAGATTTGTTCTTTTAGGACATGTAAATTCAATGGATTTGTGTATCTTTATATGGGGCATTGTGTAGCAATGGGATCACTAATTACATTGAATCTCAAAACATGTCTCCATCAGTTTAAAAATATATATTTTGTGGTAATTGGTGCACATTGAATGTAAACTATTGTGGATATTCCACTCGAACTGTTCATCACAATGGATATTACAACTTAATTCATTGTGTTAGCTTAATTCCACAAAATGTTAAATAAATTGGAACTAAAAGTAAAATAACTAGAGAAAAATAAGACATCCACACAAATAACATAGATATACCTTGGGAAAACCCACTATGGAGAAAACCCTAGCCAAAAGTGAGGACTATGCCTTGCTCATTTCTTCTCCAATATGCAATGCAAATACAAATAAAGTGGTACTCTCTATCGAGTCACCTGTGGCATTATGACCCACATGGCTACTACAAGATCTCTTACTTCCTCTGTTATTCTTTAATATCCACTCCCTTATTGTTTCTAAGCTATTAAACAATACAATAACATCATAGGAATGGAACGCCTTCTCCTCCTAACATCCCAGTATTTAATATAGCTCGATAGCCATCTAGGGTTAGTTTTTTGGATTCCTCGACTCTTGATTAGGTTTAGGGTTTTGGAACCTATAAAATGTTCTTGAAAGTACATAGTGACTTTCACCACATGTGTGGGTAATGAGAGTTGATGTGGATTTCACTGATTGGTACCATGGGGTTCAACTGGATAGGTTAACTTGCATGAGACTGCATAATTGCCTCATATGGACTTGGATTGAGGCAATTCTTTCATCGTTGGAAAGATACCAGTGTATAGATTAGGGAATATTGGCCCTATAAATAAAAGAGAAAAATTTCCATTTAATGCCTCAAAATGGATTTGGAAGGTTTTAGATGGTTTTCAACCCTGAATATGCAAAGTAAGACTTTCCCTTAAAATGGGCCCTACAAGCCAATTCATTCAATCTTTCAACCCATAAAGCATAAAAATAGATGAAAAATTGTATATTGATCCATTTTAGATCAAATGTACCCATTTTGGGAGGATTTTAGTCCCCCAAAAATTCTACTGAATGAGGTGAGGAAAATTTTCCTTTACCTTCTCTTTGGAGTACCATTTTTCCTTGATTGGAAATTGTCCTTTAAAACTAACCTACTAGATTTCATAATGTTCTCATCTTGTTGTTATAGTTTTCTTATGCAAAATTGTATATTCTGCTAACTCTACTTGAATCTTTAGCTCTAAGTTCTTTACAGAAGGTAAGACCTGTTCAAGTTCCGGGTTCAACATGGAAGGTTCAAAGCGTTTCAAAATTTCCACATTCACTACTAAGTAAATGTGCATATATGGGGCTAGACTGAGTTTGTAGGAATTATCTCCTACCTTTTCCAACACTTGAAAATTACCATACCACAATTCCTGGATCTTATTACCATGACCTTGTAGTTTTTTGTTATTCAAGTGCAACCAAAATTTGTCTCCCACATTGACTATTTTTTCATCCCTATGTTGGTCATGTATGGCCTTGTATTTTTCCAGTGACTTCTTTAGTGTCCCCTATACTTGCAAATGGATTTGTATGATCTTATCGATGAATATTTTTCTCTTAATGATTCATATGTGGTGTCTTCCCTCAGTCCCTCTTGTTGTCCATAAACAACATCTAGAGGTGAAGGTGGAAGATATCCAAAACACATTTCAAAAGATGACTTACCAATGGAAGTGAAGACTACTCTATTATAAGAGGGTTGGATGTAGATTGGATTTTCATCCGAAGTCTTTGGATGCTTTTGATTGTAACCCCTCAAAAGTTGCACCAATGTCATGTTGACTACTTCTATCTTCCCATCTGTATGTGGATGGAATTTTATAGATCACTTCAACTATGTGTCCATCTTCACCCAAAGTGTAATCCAAAAGGTACTGAGAAATCTAGTATTCATGTCTGAGATGATGCTCTTTGGTATCCCAAAGTGCACCCATACTTGCTTAAATAACATGTTTGTTTCTTCTTGGCCTTTCATGGTCTTTTTACAAGTCATAAAAATGCACGCCTTGTTGAATTTGTTAACTACCATAAATAAATAGTCATGTCCCTTCCCAGTGGTTGGAAAACCATCCAAAAAACCCATGGAGATGCTCTCCCATGGTCTCATAGGAATAGGTAAGGGATGGTATAGGCCTTGCTTCATATTATTGGGCTTGCATGTATAACAAAATATCCATCCTCTAATAAATTGAGCTACATATTCTTGCATTCTAGGATAATAAACATACCTTTGCAAGTTGGAAATTGACTTCCCAACACCAAAATTACCTATAACTTTGGAGGTGTGTACCTCTATCATGAGTTCCAATATCTCACCTTTAGGAACATAGAGTTTATCTAGATTGTAGAGTAATCCTTTCCGGAGATGATAGTAAGCCTTTTTGTCACCTTCTCCTACATGGAATAGGCCTTGTAGCTATTGAAATACCTCTTTGAAGCCCTCATCTTCTATGTATTCCTCCTTGTATGAATCATGGGTGAAAGGATCCATAGGCATACGAGTACCCAAAGTTGTGATCTTGGTTGTGAGTATCTCTGCACCTAAGTCCAAAACCTAAGCATATAAAAGAGACATGTTGTTATTAAGACAAAAAACCTCGTGCTCTATCCAACATATACTATTTTTGCTAAGAGGCCACCCCCAATATGGTCTGTGAGGCCACTAGGGCAAAGGGAATATTTATAGGCTTCTCTCTCTCATCCCACAACCCATTTTTCTCTCAATGATTATCTAAAGTTCTATAGGAATCTCACTTAGCCATCACAACCATGGAACTACTTCTAAATTCAACACAAAAAAGAAGGAAGGCATTCCCCTTCACTGAACCAAGTTTCCCTCAAGAAATCAAACCCTTATAGTGCTTACCAGTGTGTGCAGTAAGAGTCCAATTTATTGTATGTTGTTGGAAAACCTATTGTAGAATTAATTCATGGCTTCTCAAGCATATGTGAGTAGCAAAAGTCAATAGGTAAACTTCCCTAGATTTCCCAACCTCTATGCTCACCTACAACCATATCTTTTCCCCTAAAAAATGAAGCCTTGTTTCCAAATTCAAATTTCTGGTTATGCAGAGTTTGGTAATTGGTAATGCATAGGAAAATGAAGAACTCTGAGTAGTCTCCAAATATGTGGTAAAAATATGCAAAATGAATAATGGATTGTAGAATCCAAAAAATGAGAGAATGGTGGAAAAGATAACTGACATAACTTATGAACATAGAAGAGAACTCTTATAGTATTCATAGAAGTATATTCATCCCATGCTTCCATAACTACATGAGAAGACTTTCCTCACCAACCTGACACATGCATTCAATGATTTGATAAAATAGTAAAAATGGAGTAATTGGCTCATTTATGGGAAATGTAAACAAATAGATGAGTTCTAAGGTTGACACTTGGAAATATAAGATTTAATCTCCCATATCCCCCCCTTTACTCTTCCCCTCTAGTGCAATCACAGCTCCTCTACTACTCTTTACACAACCATCTTGGACCATTTTATTATTTTCCAATATAATATTTATATAGCATTTGAATTGGCATGATAAGCCAACAACACAGTCCATATAAACTATATACATGCCTAACAATTCACCAGTAGGGCCTTGGCCTTGAGCTCCACACTAGAAATCCATACTAGCATATTTACATCATTACATGATTTGATTTAATATATTCCAAGTTAAAACTGAGGGTATTAAAGTAGGTGTACAAAGTAAAGAATAACAACGATGGGTTGCTAGAATGTTGCAAAGCTCGCTTGGTAGCAAAAGGCTATGTATAGAAGTCAACTATATATTTTAATGCAATCTTCTCTCTAGTCTTCTCTCTAGTTGTGAAGCTTACTTCTGTAAGGGTTTTACTTGCATTTATAGTAGCATAGGATTTAGAGTTGGAATAAATAAATATAAAAAACGATATTCTTACAAGGTGATTTTGATGAAGAAATTTATATGGATCATACCAAGGGCTATAAAGAAAGAGGAAAAGTACATTTCATTTGTAGACTTGATAAGTCTCTATATGGATTGAAATAGGTGCCAAGGATGTGGTATATAAAGAGGCAAAGTTTCAGTAGAAGTGAAGCTGACCATTGTGCTATTATAACAGGTTTGATGATGGGAATTTTATTTTCTTGTTGTATGTTGATGATATGTTGGTTGTAGGCCCCAACATGTAGAAAACCATTGATCTAAAGGCTCAACTGGCTAGGACATTTGAAATGAAGGATTTAGGAGCATCAAATAAAATTATAAGGATGTAGATACATACGAAAAGAATAGGTAGGAAGATTTGGTTAAGTCAAAATTCATATATAGACAAATTTTGTGGCTCTTCAATATGCAGAATGCAAAACCAATTAGCACCCCATGTTGTGTACACTTTAAGTTTTCTTTCGAACAATGTACTAGCATAGAAGCAAAGAAGATAAGCATGTCTTGTGTACCATACTCATCAATAGTAGGGAGCCTCATGTTCGCCATGGTGAGAACTAAACCGAATATTTCTCAAGCAGTGGGAGTTGTTAGACAGTTCATGGTGAATCTTGGTAAGGATCATTGGAATGTTGTGAAGTGGATACTTAGAAATCTAAGGGGCACTTTAGAGGCTGTTATTTTCTATAGATTGATAGATTTATAAATTAAAGGTTTTGCGGATTCTAATTTTGGTGGAGATAGAGATGGATGAAAATCTACTACAAGATATACTTTCACTCTTGTTGGAAGAGTTGTAAGTTGGACATCTAAGTTGTAGTTAGTGGTGGCTTTATCAATTACTAAAGTAGAATATGTGGCAACAATTGAGGCTATTAAAGAGGAAATATGGATATAGAAACCGATGGATGAATTCAAGATGATACAAGGCAAGATCACTTTGCACTATGAATGTCAAAGTGATATTCACTTAGCACTTAAAGAATCCAACATTTCATGATCTCATGAAGCATATTGATAATAAGTACCATTTAATAAGGAAAGTTGTGGAAGAAGGTAGGATTTGTTGGAGAAGATTGATACTAATGAGAATACTGCAGATATCCTTACAAATCCAGTTAGGACAAAGAAATTTTATTGGTGAAAAACTTCTTTGAGCTTGTTGAAAATGTGATGAAGGCACATTGGGAAATGGTATGTGTGTGGAAAAAATTGGCAAGAAGCTTCATGTATATTGACTCTAAGACGGAGAATGTTAGGAGATGAAACTAATATCCATATCTCCAATATTTTTCTTGTAGAGCTCTCAACTAGAACCACATACTGTTTGTATGTGTCAAGTGCACAAGGGTGGAGTCCCCAACAAGAAAATATCTAGACCCTTCTACGGTATTTCAGTTCCTTCTGGAACCCTCATTATAAAATATTTGTATTAGGGTTTTTTCAATTAAAAAAATAGGTAGATCTAGCTATCCTTTTAACCATGATTGAGGGTTATCTCAACCCTCGATGGATTTATTTGAAATTATTCTATCTCTCGATCAACTAGAGGGTGAAATTCCTTAATATCATTCATCTTAGATAGAGTTAAATCCAATGGATTCCTTAATAAATCCTCTATCCATTGGCATATCATTGTCACACTTTCAATTTCATATTATATTTTTATTTAGGTTCTTTTAAAACTTATATTAATTTTTTCTACAATTCCAAAGGTGGTATCCTAGTGAATCTTTCCTCTTCAAGTTATTTTTGGGTTTTCAATTTATGTAAATAGTTCGAAAAAGGTTGATAGGAACATAAAGATGTATAAAATGCGATTCAAGTATAATGGGTCAAATTTAAAAATAGTAAAAAACATAATAAAAAAATAATAAGTGGGATCTACTAAGTTCTATATCTATATATTCAACACTGAATTAGTTGATGGGCACATAAATCTTGTTAAATTTTCCATAAATTTGCAAGGACAAACACTAAATTAAATTCAATTTTGGCAGATTAAATGACACTAATTTTTAAAAAACACTACACTACAAATACAACACAATTACCTACAAGTTTCATTTTTACTGCACATCAAATTTCACTTATATGAGTTTTGGTGGCTTCAATATAAAACATATGTAAAATACAAAATTTTCATCATCACATTTCATTGAAAAATGTTACCCATTTTCATGGATTCACCATTTAGTGAAAAACAGCGTAAGACCTTTGTAGAAATGTTGCAAAGAAAGGAATTACATGAATTAAAAGGCAATCAAGATGAAGTTTTTTTTGAAATTTTAGCAATAATATTCTTATTAAGAATAGTCACTAACATGTTTCAAACACTCTATTTCACATTTGTTGAATGTTGTGCGAGATGACAGTAAGGGGAGGGAATGTTGTCCTAAGAAGAAAAATATTATGAAGACTTAATTGATGATGAATTGGTCCTCAATTCATCTTGAGTTGTACTAAAATTTAATGAAAGTGAGATGTTTTTATTATAAAACTATGAGGAATATAGTGTAAATAACATATAGACATAGTTTCCACTTATATTACAAAATCAACCCAATAACTCCAAGAATTAGGTTATATATAAACTACAACAAAAGTTTCTATAGTAGTTGTCTTCCAATAGAAAAAAACATACAATAACAAAAAATAATCATTTAAGAAATATTATTCCTGAACATGCTTTTCTAGAATATGTTATATTAATTCAAAAAATTTACAAAATCAATATTTCAGCTATACTTACTTTTGTTTAAATATTAAAAGTTTGGTTTTGTGCTTCCTTTTTAATAAGATTATGGAAATTCCAAAGGATGAACAAGGTGATATATGAAACATAGTGATAGGGATGTCCAAAAAAAAGTACAAAAAGATGGTCAAAGAAACGAAAATTATTTCATTGGAAGAGACGCCATCCCAACAGCAGTGTGCATCAAATGTACATGTAAGCATCAATTTTTTCTTCTATGTATATAGAGCTTAATTATTCATGAAATACTAATCATTTCAATTTTTTATTGTGGAAAAGAAAAAAATGGAAGCATTCAACACATAAGATAAGATGACAAGGAAGAAAATGTTTGATCACAAAGATTGTAAGTACTTTTGTTTTCTTTACTTAAAATTTCCCAGTTGTTGTTATCTTTATATTTTAATTAATTTACACCTATCCATGGGTGTCTTCTAATAGGTGCTAACATACAAAGAAGATTCATTTGAAGAATTGATTGGCATTGAGTTTTAAGTATGGGTTGTGAATATATGTTGGAGTATTAAAAGTTAATTGTGCAATTTGTAAGTAGCTATGTTGGTTTAGTTCCCTCATTTTATAATTAATATAATAACACGTCATGTGTATAAAACTTGCAGAAAACAAAGTATGGAGTGTATCCAACATAAGAGTTGTTGATAAATGTCATAAGGAATTGCTTTGAAATAATGTATATTGTTTATGAATCACGCCTTGATAAGGCATGCTTTTTTATTTACACAGTCATATATATTATATTATAAATGTTGATAGACTTATTAAACACTTCATTTCTATGTTTGTAGATGGAACATGAAGAAGATGAACAAAATCTTGTCAATTAACAATACACTTAGCGAGATAATTAAAGTACAATATCACCTACAAGTGATGAATAAATGAGGCATGCAAGAAGCTCGAGCAATGACAATAGTTTGAGTGAAGTAAGATACTAAATATAAGTGAATGTTACTATAAGTTGTATGTTTTGAAATGTTTGTATGTGAAAATTAGACATTTTGTTTAATGTACTGGACATACTATCTCATTTGGAAAATGGTCTTTTATTCATATATAATAAAATTGATTTCTTATTCTATTGTATTGTCTAATATTGTAAACTATTATAATATTGTTGATTAAATTTGTGGAGAATTTAGATTGTTTCAATGAATGTAAACATTATATCTAAATACAATAATTTAAATTAAAAAATCAATATTATTATAACAAATATTTGTTTTTCTAATGATTAATTAAAATTATTATTTTTTAATTAAAATACAGACATATCAATACATTGTATTTTTTGAACTCACTAAACAATGTGGTCACTAAACACAATGTGGTCATATTACAACAGTTGAATTAGTTAGAGCGGAGCGGAGCGGAACCTAGCGGAGCATAGCGGGTTTCATGGAGAAAACCAAGGGTTTCTAGGCCTGGGGTCCCTGCGGCGGTGAACGGGTGTGCCTGGAGATGCGGCGATAGCGTGGATTTTGGATGATGCGGTTAAGATTGTCTGAAAGCGGTTTAATGGCTTTGTTTGTGGGTGGTTTTCAACTTCTGCAGCTGTTTTAAGACACTGTCGGGAACGCCGGAAACTTGAGATCTGGATCTGTCGTCTCTGGCGCGTGGTGGACGTGTGGGACTTTGTGACGAGGCCTGTGTGCGGTCTGGGTAATGCTTTTTTAATCATACTTCTCGTAAACCTGTGTTGCCGTAAACCTGTGTTGCCGTTTCCTCTTTAAATCTCTCGTTTTCGGGTTATTGTTGGCTGGAAAAGGTATTTTGGGTCGGTTCCATGGCAGATTTGTTTGTGGGTATAACAATGGATACCGTTTTTGGAGATACGATGCCGAAACCCATTATCCCAGAAGACGACAGCTTAAACGTATCCGATTAGATGATAGAAGAGGCGGGGTTATTCCAGTCGGATGAACATTTCAGGGAACAGTTAAAGGGCAAGAGGGCCCTTATCGCTGGAGGTCGCCAGAATGTCCCGCGTGGCAAAGTATACCGACGACACCTGGCTGGGAGACGGACGCGTGGTGGGTCGGGGGGGTCGGACCCCTCCGTTGGCAGTGGACAGGAATACCCTGAGATGGGTAACAAACCAAACCCTGGTTCACCCTCTCGTGCGGCCCGTCGTCTGAATGGGAGATATTTTCGGCGTCCTGGTGAGTCATGGCTGACTGTTGGTCGTGACATTGGACTAGAGGAGGTCGTTGAGGCCAATATGACAGTACTCGTGGGAAAATTTTCTTACCATGCAATGAATCGGAGAGATATTGTGGCTTGGGTCACGGCGAAGTGGCGGCCTCTGTTAAACTACACTCCTCAAATTTTCGCCATGGCTTGTAGGTGGTACGGTTTCAAGTTTGAGGAAGAGGCTCAGTGCACTCTTATTATGGACAGAATTTGGCTACACGGCTCTAGAAGTTTAATGCTGCAGAAATGGTAGACGGATTTTGATCCTGAAACTGCCTCGGTGCGCCTTCGACATTTGTGGGTCCTTTTGCCTGGGCTCCCCCTTGCCCTCTGGAATCGAGGGGCTTATGAGGCTATTGGAAACAGTTTGGGGAGATTTCTGCATGTTGAGGAGGAGCATTTGAACGGTTTTGATAGACGCATGGGGCGGGTCCTCGTGGAGGTGGATATTTCTCTGGGATTAATTGATGTTTTAAACATCCGTTGGCGTGGCCGGATTTTTACACAGATTATAGATTATTGGGGCATCCCTTTTCGCTGTTCCAGCTGCAAGGAAGTGGGACATTTGTGGCGTCAGTGCACGGCACCTGCTTCTTCTGGGCGTCTCAAGGATGGTGGTCCTTTCTGGTCGTCTGATGATGGGAGTGATATTGAGCGGGATACCACGGGTTTGATGGACGGCTTCTCCAACCGAGTACCCTCTCTGGACGCTCCGGATTCGGCTCTATTATGTAAGTTAGAATCTCAGGACCCAAATTTTTTTCATTCACTGAATGAGTTGGATATATCGTTTATAAATGCACTTGATTTAAATCATGGTAATAATGGGAATTATATGAGTCGCAAACATCACATGATTTCCTCATCCTTTGGTACTGAATACATACCAAATGAAACCGGGGGGGTGGATGGCCATGCCATGGGGAACGGGCTGTCTGAGATTGGGCATACGGCGGGGCAGATATACACTCCACCTGACAAACCGGTATCTCCCGAGATACCACTTACGGACACTCCGACTGTGATTATATCCAGTGATATTGACGCCCCTTTGAAGCCTCGGGATGATGGTGCGACGGGTGGGGGGTCGTTGTCTTTGTTAGAACCTTTGGTGGGGACTGCTACTGAATCTGGGGCTCCGGTTGTCGACACGGTTAAAGGGATGATAAACTCTGTGGAGCCTGGCGATCGGGTAATACTCATACCTTCCTATTCCGAGATGGTTAAGAAGGCTCCTATTCCTACTTTTTACAAAAACCGACCTGTTGGAAGGACGTTGACTCTTGGTGATGGTGGGGGGGGGGGCTTTAGATGAGCCCGCCTCTGAATTGGTGGGGGGGGGGGTCGTCCAATCCTGTAAAAGATATTGGTACAACGGGGGACTCTTGTATTCTTAAAGGAGCCCGTAGGGGTGGACTGGCTCTGGAACTCTCTCCTCTTAAAACGAGGAGCACCAGGAAAAATAAGAAGGCCTCCACGGGGGGGAATGTGGATGGCTGTGTCACTGTGGATTCCCCCTTATCTACTGATACCCGGGCTCTTAGAGGATTGAAAGCCCTTGCAAGGGTTCGCAAATGATCTTTTTCTCCCTAAATATTCGGGGTGTGGGGGGGCTTCCCAAACAATTAGCCCTCAAGAGAGTTCTTCATATTACAAATCCAGATTTGGTTCTGTTGCAGGAAACTATGGTTTGTGGTGAAAAGGCACGTATTTTCTTTAATAAAGTTAAGCCGGGGTGGATGGTTTGCACAGTGGACGCAGTTGGTCTATCTGGAGGTCTTTTAGCGGCCTGGAACCCAACGGTTCTGAGACTTGATCCCTCTATCACCTCTCTGGGCATCTTATTATCGGGCAATATCAGAGGGTTGGATAAAAATGTCAATATCATCAACTGCTATGGGCCATATGCTGACAGGTTGACGTTCTGGGATGAGGCGGTCACTAATCATTTGCTGGAACTGGAAAATTTAATCGTGGCTGCGGATCTCAACTTCACATGGGGAGATGAGGAGGTTTGGGGCTCGGTGGCTCGTCGAGACATGATGGGACCTTTCTTCAAACAACTCTTCATGAAATTATCACTGGTAGACATTGTGCCATGCCCGATGGCTCCCACATGGACAAATGGTCAGGGGGGTGATATGATGATCCAGAAACGCATTGACCGGTTTCTTATCTCAGAATCTATGTTGGATGGACTTCACAATTACAGATCCTGGATCCACCAAATCAAAATCAGCAACCATCTACCTATTATTCTGCAATTTGAGGTGGAAGCCGGTAAAAAATGCTATCCTTTTAAATTCAACTCTACTTGGCTTCGGGATGGGGAATACACTCAGAGTGTGAGGAACTGTTGGCTTCAGACGGATGTAGCGGGGGAACGCTCGGCCATGGACAAGCTGGCGGTGAAACTAAAGACCTTAAAGGATCACACTATCAGATGGGAAAAAAACAAAAAAGATGATATGGGCCGTGAACTAAAGGAGATTGAATTGGAATTGACCACGCAGATGCAGAGTTCCACTGGGTCTGACCTCATCCCTGAAGAAGCATTGAAAATTTCCTCTCTGGAGAGCCGTAAATTGAGTATCCTCCTTATTCATGAGGAGTCCTGGAGATTGAAGAGTCGGGCTATTTGGATCAAGTCTGGGGACCAGAATACACAAATTTTTTCATCAGTTTGCTGACTCTCGTCGGATGCAAAATACTATATGGGATCTTAATGATCACTATGGAAGGCGGATCTGGGGGTCTGGCGAATTGATGGGGGAAGCTGTTCACCACTTTCAGGAATACTATTGTGACCCTAAAAATACCTCTATGGCGGAGCAATTTAAAGTTATTAAGGAATACCCGCGCATGTTCAATGAGGTGGAGGGGGATGATATATTCTTGGAGGTCTCACTGGATGAAGTGGAATGTACTTTGCGTGGTTTCTCAAAAGACAAGGCTCCGGGTCCGGATGGGTGGACCGTGGAACTTTTCTTACACTTCTTTGATATTATGGGGGAGGACATCAGAGAGGCTGTTGAGGAATCCCGGAGACAAGGAGCTGTTTCTGGGGCTCTCAATTCCACATATCTGACTCTTATACGGAAGTCCTCCCACCCGAACAACTATAATGAGTTCCGTCCTATAGCCCTTTGTAATTTAGTCTACAAGATTATTGCAAAAGTTATTGCTGACCGGATCAGACCGATACTATCCAGACACATATCTGTTGAACAATATGGCTTCTTGCAGGGTCGACTGATCCATGATGCAGTGGGTGTGACATAGGAAGTTTTCCACTCTATAAAAAAGAAACATCTTTCTGCCCTTATTCTTCAGCTGGATCTGGTGAAAGCATATGATCGGGTGAATTGGAATTTCCTGAAATTTATTCTGATTCAAATTGGGCTGCCTTGGAGGGTGATGAAATGGATTATGGCTTGTGTAACCTCTGTAAATTATGCAATTCTGGTCAATGGTCTTCCCACGGTTTTTTTCAAATCCTCTCGGGGTCTTCGACAGGGTTGTCCTCTATCACCACTTCTCTTCCTTTTGGTCATTGAAGGCCTCAGTTTATCTATAAATACGGCAAGGAGGGATGGAAGGATTCAAGGCATACAAATTACCAGAGAGATTTCTGTCTCGCACTCCCTATTTGTGGATGATGTGATGCTCTTCAGTATTGGTACTCTTGAGGAGTGGGTTCATCATAAAAGGATACTGGAACTGTTCTGCTCGGTTTCTGGTATGATCATCAATTATAACAAATCACGATTCATTAAACACTCTCTATTGAGGGAGGTAGAAAACTCCATTGGTTCAATCTTTCCCTTAAATTTCTTGGAATTGGAGGCTGGTACGAAATACCTTGGCTTCTTTATAAAGCCGTCTAACTATTTGGTGAAGGATTGGGGCTGGCTCGTCCGTCGTTTCGAGGGACGTATCAGTCATTGGAGCTACCGCAACCTATCTATGGGGGGCAGACTCACACTGGCAAAAGCGGTTCTCCAGAACCTGGGAGTGTACTGGTTTACACTCTACAAAGTCCCACGGTCTGTTCTATGCCAAATTCGACGTAAGCTGTACAATTTTTTATGGTCAGGCTGTGGTGGACAGGAAAAATATCATCTTATTGGTTGGTCCCGGCTAGCTCGACCCTGGAAACTGGGGGGCTGGAATATAAAGAACTTCAAATTATTTGTTACGGCTCTGCATGCGAAGAGCTTGTGGCGTGCTCTTTTTAACAACTCTGTCTAGGGTCGTATTATTAGAGCCAAGTACTTGAAGAACACTCCTATTGAGGTTTGGCTCCGGGGGATTAGGCCTGTCACTGGGGGGATATCAAATATCTGGAGCGGGTTGCTCGGATCTTTAAAAATCATTTCTCATTGGATTGCTTGGATACCAGGCAATGGACGAGACATAAAGCTGGGCCTTGACCCGATCCTGGGTGGTCCTTTTGGGCATATACTGTCATTCGAATTGAGGGCACATCTCAGCTCAAATGGCTATTACACTCTGGCACATGCGATGGGCCAGTACATGGGGGGACGGCCTCATTGGTTATCGGCCACTCAGCTGGGTTTATCTGGCGCAATGGCTTTGGAGTGGGACGCATATATCGGGCCTTTTTATCAATCTAATACACTATTATCTGATAAGGCTGACAGTTTGGCTTGGTCTTGGGATGTGGCTTCTGGTGAGCCTACTGCAAAATTGGTCTATGATGCTCTGTTTGCCGATTCCGGTGTTGACATCAGTTGGTGGGAACCATATATTTGGAAACTGGTCATTCCCCTCAAAGTGAAGTGTTTTATTTGGCTTGCGTTATCAAACCGCATACTCACGTGGGATAATTTATGTCGTCGTGGTTTCTGTGGTCCGGGATGGTGTCCACTATGCTGCTGTTCGGGGGAGACAGTGGATCATCTGTTCTCGGCTTGTTCTTTCATTCAGGAGCTATGGGAGCTGGTTGCTCACAGAACCGGCGTGCAGTTCTGCTGGGGGGTGCATTCTTTTGTCGAATGGTTGGAGGCTTGGACGAGCCTTCACTCTGAATGTGTCGAACTTCCTTTCTTTATGATCTGGGAGGTGTGGCGAGCACGCAATGCATACATTTTTGAAGATCTGAAACCACACTGTGCATCATTATGCAATAAGATCATTGATGCTCACAAGGAATACATGTCTGTCTTTGGCGCGGGTGTTGGCTTGAGAACGAGGATATTGAGGAATCGTTTGACTCCTCCTATACTTGTCTTTCCTTGTGGTTTTTTCGACGGGGATGCTGTTCGATTGAATGGCACTGGGGGTGCCGGAGCAACTATACACTTGTCCAATACTACCACTGTTCATTATTGGCTTAACCTGGGTAATGGTTCAAACACTCGAAGTGAGATTTGCGTCCTATGGCTCTTGTTATTTTGTGCCCGACAACGGAAGATTTCCTCCCTGGTTATTTTTGGTGACTCGCAGGCCATTATCGCCTGGGCTAAAGGTATGGCTTCTCTAAATGTTCTCCTGCTCAAACACTGGTTGGAGGAGGCTAGAAAGCTCATCCTTGAATTTGAGCACATTCACTTTGAACATATCTTCCGGGAGGTCAATCAGGAGGCGGATATGCTCTCGAAACGAGCTCTCAACTCCCAGCCTGGGGTCATCTTGTGGCAGGAATGGCGGGATGATTTGCTATTTTCTCATGGTTCCTACTTATTACATTGGTCTTGAGGGCGTCTGTCTTTTATTGCTCTTATATTTATCATTCCATAGGTTTTTTTATGCGGCTGGATACTTATATGTTTTGAAGTTTACATGTGCAGATACTTGATTATGATGCGCCCAATATCTTGTTGGGCAAATCTATATTATCTCTCATATATTTTTGCGGCCTTATATCATCTACTTGCAGATGCTGACTCAGATAGGGTGTAATATTAGTATTACACTCCATTCCCTGCAGGGGTGATTTCGATATTTATTGTTTGTGGACAGCTATATTTTGGACCTTTTATGAGATGCTTATGCTTTTGATGTTGTGGCATTTGCTTTTTTGATATTATAGGACACATAGCAGAATGACTATGGGATTTGGCAGCCTTTGTTGACTTCTTTAGACAGCACTCATGTTTTTCATATTGATGATAAAACCGGTTTGTTCCGGGGACTCCTTATTGGCAGATATGTATGTATTTGATCATGGACTTGACAGTTGGACATATTTTACTATTTCGCATATTAATAGTAAGTTATATTTTTCTATGAAAAAAAAAAGTGCTATTATACATTAGTGCTTTTTGATGAGTTCAATGCACCAGTGCGCATATGTGTTATAAATGCACCATTGGTTTTATGACAACAACAATGTTTTCCATTAATTATATTGTTAGCATTAATGTCACAACACACTATGGTGCACAAAGTGGTATACACATCGATGCTTTTGACAAACTATAAGCATCAATGCATTTAACAATGTAAACAAATTGGTGCTACTACATATAGCAACACCACTTTTGTCATGACCGACACCATCAATGTGACAAAACACTTCATTACACATGGTAATATAGGCACTAGTGCGTATTTGTATACAATATGCGCTAAGTTTTTTTATAAAATATGCACACCAACGTCTATGGAGATAAAAGTGCATAAATGTGTTAAATGGGAATAATTAGCAACATGGCTTGGAAGACATGATAGATGCACTAGGGCCTTGTACGTCATATATCTAGGTACTAGTGTATCTTATTTTAATGTTATGCACTTATGTGTTGTATTTTTGCACACCGGTGCATATTGTCGAAGTATGCATATCACTTTAACATTTTTCATTATAACATATTCCATCCACATTTTTTAGTTATAACGAACATATGTTACAACCTTTATTATCAATGTTGGAGGTTTTAGTATAGATTTTTTTAAATAATTTTGTCCAATCTTGTAACACTAAAAGCTTCTGCAAATACCTCCACTAGAAGGTATTTTCCTTGTAGTGTAAAATATTTTGTGGTTTAATTTGATGCATGATTGTGTGTTCTACTTGAATATTAGACATTCGGAAATATAATCAAGACCATTAAGAAGTATAAGAGCACTATGAGTGTTCGGTAGTGCAAGTGTGAGAATCACCCATGGTAGCCACGCAAGTAACTTATTCATATGTACAATAGTGCTAGTGTATTTTGTTAGCAACTTAACCCTAATCATTAAGTCCTAATCTCACCTTAAAAAACTCTTAGTTACTTTACAGTTGTAAGGTGGTTATGTGTAAATCTTGTATAAATACATTATTCGTAAATATGAAAATTGCTTAGGCTTAGGCCTTCTTTCCACCATTTGGTTCCTTAGTTTTCTTGTTTATCTTCTTTGTATCAAGTGGTATCAAAGTGGCATATGATCCATGGCCTTGGTTGATAAAATGCATGAATTGCGAAGGCACAATTGAGGGAGATCTTGCTGATTTGTGTGAGAAAGGAGAGACTAATGCACTAGAGTTTAAAGATGGATGAAGGTATTTTCATATCGAATGCGTGGAAAAATAGAATGTTGCCTACGTACTAGGTGCAAGAGAGAATAAATTAGTTTAGCATCACTACAAGATCAAGGAGATAAGTATATCTACGTACTACGTGCAAGAGAGAATAAATTATTTTAGCATCACTACAAGGTCAAGGAGATAAGTATATTTAGAAATGTTTTGAAATACATTGATTTTGTTTTGGGAAACTTCCTGGAAATATTTATATTCTTTGGGCATTTTTGAAAGAAATGGTTTAAGAAATCATGTTTTCCACAAAGAATCTTGTTGTAATCTTTGCTTGTGATAAATCATTTTGGTCCACCATTTCTTTTCCTTAGCTTCACACACTTCTTTATCTTCTTTAATTTCTTTCTATTGGCTACATTATTTGCATCAAGAGATTCTATTGCATGCATTTTTCCCACTAAGCATCCTCTGGTCCTTGCTTTAAAGGAGATGTAATATCCACTTGTTGCAGCTACAACCTGATCCCCAATTTTTTTTATAAAATTGTAGGGCCCCTCCTTTATTCTTAAATTTACTTAGAATGTGTTCCATCTTTTCTACTTGCTTTGTTTGACACTTAGAATTTTTTATTGAAAAGACAAAAGGAAAAGGCATTTTTTGTATCGGAAAAAATTCTCACTTTCTGCCGAAACGGTCTGACCAACTTGCAATGTCTCCCTGAAACGATCGGACCAACTTGCAATGTTCCGTCGAAACGATTGAAGCAACTTGTAATGTTACGCCAAACACTTAAGTGTTTTGTTAGAATCTGTATTTCGGAGCAGAATCCGAAGTTATGTCGAACACATCGGAGGGTAAAGGAAAAGGGCCCAGTTGAATAAGTTATCGGTTTCATGCCGAAACGGATCAGCGTAAACTCGAAAATTTTGCTGAAATGTTTCACTGACAGAAGGAAAATCAGCGTAAAATTGAAAATGACGTTGAAATGCATCACTACCAAAATAAAAATACGCTGACGCATCAGTCACTGCTGAATGAAAATTCCTCCGATATAATTGTAAACGGGATATTGGCATAAAAGAGAAAAACGCTCTTAAATGGTATAAGCGCAAAATTAAAAGTTCATATAAGAATTGACCTAAAACTGAATCCGCGTGAAATGAAAACGACTGCGAAACATGATTGGTAGAGGATTTGAAAGTGCCCGAAACGACCTCAATAAATATTGTGGGTCCCATTAGCACAAGTACCTTGCTCATTTATGGCTAGGGTTACTTTTTTTATATAAAGGGTAAAAAAATTTGTCTTTTGTGACATGTTATTTATAACGTTGTTCGCAATTGGATCCATCACCGGATGCCAGAAAGCACCCAATACCATTGAGCATTACATTTGGACCAATCTTTCACCTCCAAGTAGGTTTTTTTTCACCCGTTTATTTTATGTTTGGAAACGGCGTTTTCACCGTGGTTAAAAGGAATTCACAAACCCATTATTGGCGCCCTACTTTTGTTTAAATTGTGAAATTTGATAGGTTATGAAGGCAAAGTTAGTTTCTTTTACATTAGCTTCAAAACCTTAGGGGAACCATTTTTGTTTTCCAGTTAAGAATAGGGTATAAGGGCTTGTTTTGATAGCTTCTAGTGGCATTGTAAGTAGGATATTTTTAACTGAAACGTATTTGGGTTTTCCCTTACAACAATCGCCTTGGGCCGTCCCTATCTTCAGAACTTATGCATTCAGGTTCAGAGCATAGCCATTGAATTTAACCACTGAAAACTTCTTGACTAGAGCTTGCTAAGTTCAACTAAATTCCTTGTATCTAACACCCACATGGCCAAAATTTTTTACTTCCCGCCTTCTAATGATGACGAACCACCGTAGAGGCAAGCCCAGTTAGGTTCATCGCTGTGGCCTTTTAGGTAGAAGGGACATCTGGGAAATGAATAAGAGGGTTGTGTTTTGACTTACATTTAGCAAAGACGATCGGGTTCAGTTCAAGCTAGGGTAGTTCCTCAAGCTTATTGAAAACCTTGAACTTTCCCAAGTCACTTAAACAAGTGAAACATACGGTTCTGTTTGAAGAGAGAGTCTAGGTTTTGCGTCATCTTAACAATGGCATGCTATATTTCTAATATACCTTGTTTGATGATTTTGTATAGAAGTGAAGGCATATTTGCGTTTTAAATTTGTTATTGCTTTTGACCATTGGTGCATTAAAGAATCTGGATCACTCCACATAAAATCCAAAGGTATGTTATGTTGGAGCTGCTGAGGTACCAATGCAGACATCGGACAAAAGTGCATCTTTCAACTTATCTTTCCTGGTCTGGAAAGAGATTTTGTGTATTATATTACTTGCACTGGGATTAGGACTCATATCAAGATTAGACTGCTTAGATCAGACAAGATTAACTCAAAAGATGAGAAGATTGTTGGTTGTTGTAAAGCGATATCATATGTAGGAATCACAACGTTGGTTAACGTCTCATGTAATTGGATATCCCCACATACACTTTTTATCTTTCTGTGGAGGAAATCCCTAGAGTATTTGGGGCCCGTCAGAGACCTATATTGTGTCTGTAACCATACATAAAAGCCCCTGTCAATAACTCATTTAAATTGGTTCAGTTTTCAGTTAACATATTAAACATTGAGGTTGTAGCATTATAACCAAAAATATATAGCTACACACTAACTTCATCGATGGTGGAAAAATGGAAGGACAGTTCTCCAAATAAAACTGAGTAATATCCTTTGCAGCAAAAAAATGGGTGATTCTCTTCATTTGGTGCAGTTGTCATCGCAGTGACCAATCCTCCAGTGCTTGTTCCCGCAATGATGTCGAAATAATCAGCTATTCTAACATCTGGACCGTCACGCACCTTTCACTATTTCTACTTATCTTCCAAAGCTTGTAGAAAATGTTCATTTCTGTACGGTTGTGACTGACGAATGTAAGGTTGATTATGTGCTGGTGTGTTGAAAATGCTGTTTTATGTCTCTGTGATTGTCGTGGAGTGATCCCCCTCAATGGTCTGTACACCATAAAATGTTATTTAATATTATAGAGTCAGTATATTTTTTCGAGAAAGAAAAACGTTATACTTGATATTCATTACTTAATCGAAGTATACAAAGTCTATTTTCTAGTAAAACGCCTTCTAAAAGGCTTCAAAACAGTGCAGAAGGATACATAATTGTTCAAAAGAACACCCAAAAACCCCAGCAACAATACAACAACACCCAAAAACCAAAGTAGAAAACCTCTGCTGAAAACAGAAACAGGGAATGTTCTGCAAACTGAGAAAGACAAAAACGGGACCGAGCCAAACCAGGGTGCATCACTGCTGCTGCAGAACTCCTCCTCCTATAGCAAATCCTCGCCACCGCATCAACAGACATTAGTTAGAGGAAAATTCCTTTGCATCACCGCCTCACCGCCTCAGTATCCTCTCTACAATACTGATGCATAGGTTTCTATCATGTTCATGTTATTTTCTCTTATTTCTTTTATTGATTTACAAATTTCATCTATCATTGTCCTTGATTCATGGTCCTTTTTTATTGCACAATTATTTGTTTTTATTAGTTTTTCTACTAGGTTTTGGATCTATGATACCTATTGGAATCATTTGGGTCTTATACCAATGTTAAGCTATGTTGTAGAAGCTTGAATATTAAATATACAAGATTGTATAAATATAACTATATATAATAATGAATAAAAGATGAAAATTGAATGATGTGTTACAATGACCAGCCTTTATAGGTTTTGAGTTGACTCTTTATGAATAGTCACATCTATTCAAATACACCTTTTGATAATATCTTAATGATATTATTTAGATAAAATATAATTAAATATTCATAATATTATACCAATGTTACGCCAAGTTGCGGAAGCTTTAAATATTAGATATATACAAGAATGTATAAATATATATATATATATATATATATATATATATATATATAATTAGATAATTGATGATTACAATAGGTTATTAAGGTGACATTTAGTAATAGGTTGTGTCTTTACATAGGCACCTATTCATATAATAATATTATAACCTAACCATCAATTATACATACATTATTTGTATTTATATTTGTTACACATTTTTATTTTGGAAATGGCCTCGATGGACAATGTCAAATTGGGTAGTGGAAATACGCCCAATTGGCATGTCCCTTTTTAATCTCCATGTTATACTCCAAAGTTCCACTTTGAGTGTCATTTCAACTCATCATGGTTTACCCCTATGTGACACCTAACGACATTTCCTCCTAATACACGTCGGAACCTACTCTCACCTAGTTGATCTCCTCTTTGGCCTCCCTTGGAAAACTTAGAGCCAAATCCAACTTGCTTAAGCCGAAAGACACCTCATCAAAGTCAGTTGCCACATCACTTAGCCCACTTTGCAAGAATTTTCGTGCTGTGCTGGTGGTGCAAGGTGTGAAAATTCCCCTTTTTCGCGTGTTGCATACTTGTTGGTGCTCAAAAATCACAACTTCATTGCGTTCTGCTCAGTGTTGGTGGCGCAAAAATCCCCTCAACCACCTTACTCCTTGAATTTGGGATCTTGGATTTCGAGGGAGATATTTTAGGGATGATGATTTTTCTCGAGCCCATCTCTTCCTTGCTCCTTGTTGTGAGTCATCTCCTTGATCCACCTTCTACTCCTTGAGATCCATTATTATCTCCTAGTGGTTGGCCTCCCAAAACCTATAAAAAGGATGCCATCCATAAACTAGGGGGAGAGTATTTGAGGCATCAAACCTATGGTCATAGGAGTTTTGCAGAGGTAGCAAGGAAGGAGGCTTTGGAGCTGAAGGTTTGCTTGGACACCAAGGGATCACTTTGTAAGTTTCTCCTATTTTCCATTAATAATAACTTGTCTTATTTTCCCATTTCATGTGTTATGTTTCAATCATTAGCATGAAGTGTTTCTAATTTGATTTAGATCTGAACTAGTATACAAGGTATTTGGAGATTTGTTTTGCTTGTTGTTTGCTTGATTCAAACAAGTTCAAGTTGCGAGATTCAAGACGGGAGCTGGAAGCAAGACACACATCTGGTTCAATGTGAGTTACATCAATTCTTTCTCTTTGAATACATTTAGGATGTGTATGCATGGTTAGATCTAGGATCTTAACGTAGCATTTGTGTGTTAGTTGTCTTAGATTATGCTTAGTTAATCTCAGTTTGATCTAAGGGTAAATCTAACTATCCGTAGGACGAATTTACTTACACAGAAATTGGCGACTTTGCTGGCTTTGATCCAATTTTCATTTGGTTTTGAAATCTTGTTTTCTTTCCATTTGATACGTTTCCTCTGCATATTTTCAACTTTTTTTACCTTTGATATTAGTTTGGTCCTCTACATTTGGTTTTCTGGGTCTAAAACCTGAGAAAAGACAATTTGTTTCTCAAACTTTCACTCTTTTATCTTCACTGTGAAATTTTTGTGCCCCCTTCATACCTACCAGAGCGAAATTTCCCATATCAGTTTCACGCCCCATCAGTGTTCTAGAACGCGAAAACCCTTAATTTTTGTGCTTGGGTAGCCTTTGAACCCCCAAAAATTCCTTGTGTAGACTTAAAAAATTGGTGTCTTGCTTGTTTGGATTTTGGTTTCTAATCTTATGGATTGATTTCATCTCTCTAACACTGATGAGGCTTGTGTGACCCCAGGTTAACCCCTGCATCACCTTGCATTTTCTTTTTGAACCTCTTTTAGGCCTTTGCTTGGATCCTTGAGTGAATTGGTAGAAGTTTAAGTAGATTGAAAGATAGGACATTATTTCAGTCATTCATTGCACCCTTGACATTTTTTCACTTCTGCATTCATTTTGCATATTCACTATGATCTTTATAAGCAATTTTTGAAGCTTAATTTAGTTTGTTTAATTGATCTTTCATTGGTTTGGTTTTTGTGAGTTAAGGTGACAAGACACTTAGGTTATTTTCCTTCTTGACTTTTTATTGCAAAAGTGATTTTTACTGAAAATTAAAGGCAGGTCTGTTGTATCCATTTTGAATCCTTGAAAGAAGTATTGAAATTTTTTTATCATTTGGAAAAGTTTCTTTGCATTTCAATTCATATAATTGGCTTAGAAAAGTTTTTCAAACCCTATTTTCTCCTTCGTTTAAAGATCACAATATTTGTTGCAATTAGAAGACATATTTCCATTCACTTGTCATACACTGTACTCATTAGAAGTAGAAAAGAAAACTTTGCTGGATTCATTTGTTTTTGAAAGAGTAGTTTTAGTTTGGTATAAAAGGAAAAATACAAATATGAGTGGTTTTTCTCTTTGAGAAGTTTGTGCTTGTGCTCATTTGGTTTTTGGGATCGAAGAACTCTCTCTTCTTTGTAGCTAGATATTTTCATAGAAAAGAAAAGTGCATTGATTCATTCACATTACATGGTTTGATTCAAGTCACAACATCATTGAGTTGCACCTTCGTTGCCTGCTTGAGTAAGACAACCAACCATTAAAATTTAAAACCTAAATCACACATTTTAACCTCACTTGAGGATATAAAACAATTTGTTATTTAGGTAGGACATCAGGGATAGGAATCCAAATAATTCCCCCCTGTCACTTCACATCTGAAACATAGTTGTTTTCCTTTAGGGTAATAAAATCCTCTTTTATTTTTTGACACGTTTATCAACCAATTTGTTGAGAGGGCCTCCCGTTCCACAAGGGTAAGCAGTGAGGATTGGTTCCGGATGGACTTTGTCGAATGTCGCACTCCACTTATTACCTAAGGACGTTAATCCGTTGTCATTTGTCCTCCATACCGGTTATATGAGGGCTCAAAGTCAGAAGCTCTGGATAACCTTCTCGGACGTGTCATGAATGAGGTAGCTTAGTGGGTTTTCTTCTAGGGATCTTTTACCCAAGTCCCCTTTTGGTAGAGGGATATCCTTCCACTTTGGTCTCTCACTTCGTATTGTTCAACTTGGATTTCATCACCTTGTGAAGGATACGATCTATTGAGGTCTCCAGATCCTAGTTAGGAAGTTTTCCTGCTATTTCACCTTTTAGAGGGTCTTTTTATTTTCTTAGTGCTTCTTGTTGGCATTTTGTCCATTTTATTATAGCTCGCTTACTGCGACACCGATCCCAGTCAAGTTTTTTTGAGCTTGCTCTTTTGGCCTGCGCGCCTTTTCTTTTCCTAGCTCCCCTTTTGCACACTCGGTTGCTCTAGGGTTTTTAAGTTATTTTTTTTACGAGAATTTCCCCAAAACACTTAATTTTGTTCCATGGCATACCAACGGAAATCACGTAGACAACAAGGGAAGAGTCTCGAGTCAGTACCTCCAGTTAGCAGACCCTCATCTTCACGCATACCCACACACCCTACTAGCATACCAACATGTTGGGGGACCATTCCACCATTAACTAGTACGACACCACCAGCTGCTACGGTACCCCAAACACATAGAACAGTTCCAGAGACTAGTACTATTCCAAAACTTAGTATGGTAACTGAGACCAGTGCAGTACCACAATCCACTGCTGCACCATAACTCAGCACTACAGTGGAAACTTGTGAAGAACTTGCAACAATTAATTAATGAAAATACACGAGATAGCAGAAACAATAGAACTCGGAATCGCTTTATTGATCACAGGCCACTTCGAAGGGGCAACCTCCTTTGAGCAAGCTCAATACAAATAACTTCACGGTACTGTCATTGGCCTCAACACAAACTTATATACTAAGTCTATGCCCAATACTATGGGTCAATACCATGGGACATATAATACTACGGGACAACTTACAAAGCATATGCGTCCAATACTATGGGTCAATACCATGGGCTAATACAAACTATGGATCAACAAATATTACGGGATGACTTACAAATCATATGTGTCCAACAACAATATACTATCAAATTAAAGAGAAGGGTTGACACGGGTTCCTAACATCCCCTCTCCCCTAGAGAAAGCTTTGTACTCAAAGCTTTAGAGGTGGAAATTGATGCGAAATCTAAAGGAGTGGTTCCCCTAGAGCATCCTCGGGTTGCATTCTGTGCCACTGAATGAAACCTCTGTGATAGATTGAGATAGAATCTAACGCCTTTTGAGTTTTAGGGAGGATTGCGTGTAAGGATGTAGATGAAGAAGAACCATATCAGCTGCGTGAAAAGTGCACTCAAAACGGTGCTGATCGGCTTGTTGTTTCAGTCGAATTTGTGCTATGTGAAGATTGTCTTGTAGAATGAGAAGAATCTAATCGCTGTTTCAAAGAACCGAGTCAATTCACTGAATTGGGGAATTGCTGAGGGTGTGTGGAAGAAGAACTGGTGGTTCCTGTCCATAGAATGCTTCATATGGTGTCATTTTAGATGTGGTATTGTACCACCAAAGCGCTTCAAGAAAATCCATAGAAATAGTTGTCCAAATCTATGGAGGGATAGGAAAGGGTTTGAGTAGTCTCGAAAGGAGTGTCGGTTCACCCCTGTTGACCTGGAAAGCATGACAGTCAGCCGCCATCTGTTGAATTTTCATTTTCAGTCCTTGCCAAAAGAAGTTACATTGTTCCCGATCATACATTTTGAGGAAGCCAGAGTGCCCTGCCGATGGAGAAACATGGAGTTCATAGAAGAGATAGCCCTGTTGAATAGATTGCAACCAATTTGGAACATGCAGAGAAATAACTGTAAGAGAAACTGGGTCATCCAATGTGAGAGAAGGAGCATCTGCCACTAGATAGTCCTTACCTTTCTTATAAGTGATCGCATAGGCATAACCTAGGAGTTGGATAACCCATTTCAGGTGTGCTGGGGAGGAGACCCGTTGTTCCAGGAAATTTTCCAGACTCTGGAGATCAATCTTGATGCAAAAATAATTCCCTAATAAGTATGGCTTCCACTTCTATACTACATGCAAAATAGCCATCATTTCCTTCTGATATGTAGATGCGACGAAATTCTTACCGGAAAGGTCTCTTGAAGGCGGCAAACCCACTGGTTCAATAAAGACACCTTCATATCTATCCAAAGAAGTAGTGGAGACCATTGATGGGTGCATCTGAATGGAGTGGAGTTGAGCGATGACACCATGTGAATTCTTCCTAAGGATCTTTTCCAGCCAATGTGAACTGATGATGCGAAGAGACCCTGGTTTTAAGCCTGTAAATTTGTGTTGTTTCCCATTGACTGAAAATTGCATCCAAAGTTCATCAAAATCCCATAAGATGGGGCCAAGAGTGCGTAACCATTGAATGCCCAAAACCACATCACATCCACCGAAGTATAAGGCAAACATGTCTAAGCGCAGGGTACAATCTTCCAGAGCGATACGCACATTGTGACACTTCCCCTTGCAAGGTAAGGTGCCCCCATTGGAAACCATGACTTCAAAGTTGGAGCAAGGATGGACAAAACAATCAGCCTGTTTAGCGATCCGAGGGTCAATGATGTTATGAGTGCTACCAAAATCAATGAGTATTGTAAGAGGAAGCTTCTTGAAGTAACCCCTGACCTGCATTCTTTGGGGGGTGGTGATTTCGTCTAAAGCATGGAGAGATATCTCTGGTTGGTCTTCCTGAGACGGAGGGTCAATAGGTGGCTCCTGAATGTCGACCTGATCATCCATTGTTTCTGGAGCTTCTTCACCAATTTTCGAGGCAGGTGGAGAATCCACATCCAAGAGATAGAGTTTTTGCTGAACACATCTATGTCCCTGAGTGAATTTCTCATCACAATTATAACAAAGCCCTTTTTCTCTGCGTGGTTGCATCTTTGTTTCAGACAAATGCTTGATAGGAGTTGGTCGAGGAACTGGCGGGATGGGAGGTCGTTGAGAAATCATGTTTCGGAAGGGAACAAAAGTGGGTTTGGAGCATTGTTGGGCTGAAATCTTGTTTTATGCCAACTTATCCAACCCTAGGGCTTCCATCATTGTGTTGGGACCGAACATTTTAACCTGTGAGCGGATTTAATCCTTAAGACCACTGATAAAACAACTCCTGTAGAATTCATCAGACAATCCTTCTATGTGATTGGATAGTTTCTCAAATTATGTTTGATACTCTCTCATAGTGCCAATTTGTCAAAGTTTAGTGAGGGATCCTGTGAAGTCATCAAAAGCACTAGGCCCAAATCATTGCGAAAGGAGCTGGCAAAAATCTCGCCATTTTGGCTCTTCATGAGCCTTGATGTACCAACAGTACCATTGAAGAGTTTCCTGTTTCAAATGAAATGATGCAAGTGGAACTTTGGTGACATCAAAAGTATTATGCAGACTGAAATATTGTTCTACATGATAGATCCATCCAGTCGAATCAGTACCATTGAAGCAAGGAAAATCAAGCTTTAGACCACAAAAATTGTTGGAAGAAGGGAACCCATTATTTGATGAAGAATCAAACTGTCGTTTGTTGTTCATGGTTGAAGGATCAAGATGGAGGCCGAGAAATTTTTCATCCAGATCCTTTAGTTTGGTTTGGATGGCTGGAAGTGCTTCCTCCATGGTTTTTTCTGATGCGCGGGTGACAACCATAACTAGGAGTTTTTTTTTTTTTTGAATGGGTAGAAAAACACAAACAAAAGCTTATTTAGTAAAGGGAAATTTGAATTTGGGAAAAACTATGATGGGTAATTGGGGTTTGACTAGGTTTTGGACACTTTCGAATGGACAGGGGAGCAAAAAATGAGGATTTCAGAATGGATCTGCTACAACGCAGAAGGGATCAGAAATAGATGGATCTACAACGATGCGAAAGGGATCGACAACAGATGGATCTGAAATGGCATGGAAGGGATTGACAACAGATAGATCTAAAACGGCGCAGAAGTGATCGTAAACACTTTTGGACAGAGGAAATATGCGATTTATCAGCTAAAAATAGATATGGACCCTGTATGATCGGCTTCCTAATAGTTCAGGGGATTCACTCGACCACCAATGTTGTCTGACAACTTGTTTATTAGGGCAGTACCCCTCACTCCATGGATAATGTAAAACTGATAATTGCTTTTCCACAAACGACATCTCTTGGTTTACCTCATGGGTGGGAAATAGTCAATCAGGTAGGGGTCATTGCCCTTTTCGCTGGAAGGTCCTCTCAATGGGCCAGCTACTTTTGGGTTCCTGTGGTACTCGTCACAATGATTTTTAGGGATTATGCCCAAGTACTTCCCATAGTTAAGCGGATAGGGAATATTCCCTGATCCGAACCTGCAACAGATGCGAAAAAAAAATTTGGCAGAAATTTCACCCAACAAGGCCAAGAAAGTGTTCTGATACCAGATGTGAAGAACCTGCAACAATTAATTAATGAAAATTCACAAGATAGTAGAAACAATAGAACTCATAATCGCTTTATTGATCGCAGGCCACTTCGAGGGGGAAACCTCCTTTGAGCAAGCTCAATACAAATAACTTCACGATACCTTCATTGGCCTCAACACAAACTTATATACTAAGTCTATTCCCAATACTATGGGTGAATACCATGGGACATATGATACTACGGGATGACTTACAAAGCATATGCGTCCAATACCATGGGTCAACACCATGGTCTAATACAAACTATGGATCAACAAATACTACAGGATGAATTACAAAGCATATGCATCCAATAACAATATACTAACAAAGTAAAGAGAAGGGTTGACACAGGTTCCTAACAAAACTACTTTAGCTTCTGAGGTTAGTGTCTCACTTCAAACCACTACTACACCGGAAGTCATTACCATTCCAGAGGCTAGCACCACTCCAGTTATGCCATCATCATTTGATCTGCCTGAAGGATATGTCGAGATTATTGAGGAATCCGACCGAGTACCCTCCTTGATGATTCAATTCACTACGAACTTTAGCCAACCTTTTGTACAGTGGGAAACCCCACCCGTCATAAATTATTCTCCGATTATACGTAGCTATGAAGTTTTATCTTCTAGCAATCAATTTTTGGGAATGCATTCCCTCGACCTTCCTTCAGCCCAAGACATTATGGCATCTATACATGTTAGGAACCCATGTCTTTAATTTGTTAGCATATTGTTGTTGGACGCATATGCTTTGTAATACGTCCCATAGTATTTGTTGATCCATAGTTTGTGTTATTGTTGTTGGGTTCATATGCTTTGTAAGTCGCCTGTAGTAATTGTTGACCCATAGTTTGTATTGGCTCATGGTTTTGACCCATATTATTGGCGCATAGACTTAGTATATAAGTGTGTGTTGAGGCCAATAAAGGCACCGTGAAGTTATTTGTATTGAGCTTGCTCAAAGGAGGTTGCCCCCTCGAAGTGGCCTATGATCAATAAAGTGATTATGAGTTATGTTATTACTGCTATATCGTGTATTTTCATTAATTAATTGTTGCAGGTTCCTCACATCTGGTATCAGAGCACTTTCTTGGGCTCGTTGGGTGAAATTTCTGCCAATTTTTTTTTCGCATCTGTTGCAGGTTCAGATCTGGGAATAATCCCTATCCACTTAACTATGCGAAGTACTTGGCAATAAGCCCTAAAAATCATTGTGAGGAGTACCATAGGAACCCCAAAGTAGCTAGCCCATTGAGAGGACCTGCCAGTGAAAAGGGCAACGACCCTTACCTAATTGACTAGTTCCCACCTGTGAGGTAAACCAAGAGCTATCGTTTATGGAAAAGTGGTTATCAATTTTACCTGAGCCATGGAGTGAGGGGTACTGCCCCAATACACAAGCCGTCAGACAGAATTGGTGGCTGAGTGAATCCCCTGAACCATTAGGAAGCCGAGCATATGGGGTCCATATCTATTTTTAGCTGATAAATTGCAGATTTCCTCTGTCAAGAACTATTTCCAATCATTTCCGCGTCGTTTCAGATCTTTCTATTGCCGATCACTTCCGCGCTGTTTCAGATCTGTCTTTTTTCGATCCCTTCTGTGCCATTGCAAATCCATCTGTTTCCAATCCCTTCCATGTCGTAGTAGACCCATTCTGAAAAAAAAAAAAAAATCCTAGTTATGGTTGTTGCCCGTGCATGAGCAAAAACCATGGAGGAAGCACTTGCAGCCATCCAAAACAAACTCTAGGATCTGGCTGAAAAATTTATCAGCCTCCATCTTAAGCATTCAGCCATGAACAACAAATGACACTCTGAGTCTTCATCAGACAATGGGTGTTCTTCTTCCAGCAATTTCCGTGGTCCGAGGCTTGATTTTCCTCACTTCAATGGTACTGATCCGACTAGATGGATCTATCGTGCAAAACCGTATTTCAGTCTGCATAATACTTTTGATGTCACCAAATTTCCACTTGCATCCTTTCATTTGGAACAGGAAGCTCTTCAATGGTACCGTTGGTACATTAAGGCTCATGAAGAGCCAAAATGGCCATATTTTTGCTAGCTCCTTTTGCAACGATTTGGTCTTAGTGATTTTGATGACTTCATAGGATCATTCAGTGCCACAACATGCAACCAGTGGCTACTAGATCAGCCCCACTCCTTCAAATTCAGCATCAATTTCCACATCTAAAGCTTTGAGGACAAATATTTTCTAAGGGAGAGGGGATGTTAGGAACCCATGTCTTTACTTTGTTAGTATATTGTTGTTGGACGCATATGCTTTGTAAGACATCCCATACTATTTGTTGATCCATAGTTTGTGTTATTGTTGTTGGGCGCATATGCTTTGTAAGTCGCCCATAGTAATTGTTGACCCATAATTTGTATTGGCCCATCCATGGTTTTGACCCATAATATTGGCGCCTAGACTTAGTATATAAGTGTGTGTTGAGGCCAATGAAGGCACCATGAAGTTAATTGTATTGAGCTTGCTCAAAGGAGGTTTCCCCCTTGAAGTGGCCTGTGATCAATAAAGTGATTATGAGTTCTGTTATTACTGCTATATCATGTATTTTCATTAATTAATTGTTGCAGGTTCCTCACAATATGATCTGAAATGGTCAGTCCAGATAACGAACAAGTGGAAACGGAACGATTTAGACGTGAAGCTGCTCAAATACTGGCTTCGACCTCACAATACCCACCTACTACCGCTTATCAAATGGTAAACTCTCATGATTCCTGAACACCCCGGTCTTCATCCAGTAATACTACCTACCGCGAGTCATTCATAGGTCGGTCAGGACCCACAGACTGGACCCAACCAAAATGCTTCCCTGATGACTCATGAACAACAAACGTATTCGATCCAACCTCTTCATTATGGAACATAACTCTGGTCCAAGCCCTCGACGATTTTCGCACTCTTTCCATACCCATGCAACCGATGCCTGAAATTCCTCTCCAACCTTCCCACATTTATTTCCAAAATACATTTTTGGCCCTTCTACAGGTAATATTCCTACTATGAGGAAAAACCCTACTTTCTCGTCGTCACCCTTACCATCTGGAACTAGTGCACCACTATCTTCACAAGTCGTCTTTACTAGTGCAGCCATCCAATCTGCACAACCAAACTCTTCTAATGTTTTTGTTGGAAGAACATCTATTCCTACTATTCAAACACCCATTGTGACTGGAGGACATTCTTCAACCACAATTTACACTATTTCCGGAGGAAAACCGTTTATTGGATCCCCAAGCGAAACCAGTAACCAACCTACTCCATCCGAACCATCTACCATGTGGGGACCACACACCTCATTCTTGGGAGGAAAACCATTTGTTGGTTCCCTGAGTGGGACCAATCAACAACCTCCTCCATCAACATCATTTGCTTTGTGGGGACAACACAATCAACTTGGCGGCGAACAACCTTTTGTTAGTACCCCAAGTGGGACCAACATACCATTTCCTTCGTCAGGCCCAATTCCTTCTTGGGGACCACAAATCACACCTACTAGGGGGTATTCCATATTTGGAAACCAAAACCAAGACGGGGGGGAAACCTAATCAACATCAAGCCTTCGTTCCCCCTAACTTGAATTATGGTGCCTCGAACACTCAATGGAACCCACCCCCTCAAACCCTGTCTCTTAACCAGAGCGGAACAAATAATCCATGGGATCCATTATTCTCGACACCTCCTCCCTCTCAAGGCATGGGTAATCCCCCAAACCAAGGATTTTGAAACATTCCCTGGACTCAACAACCCCAAGTTTCCACACCATTTATTCCCACCCAGAAGTATGTTAAACAACCGACATCTAACTCGATTCTGAATCAATTAATCAATCCTATGATTCCTAATCAACAACCGGTTAACCAGATGGCCCCTAATACACAAAACTTCCAATAGTACCCTGCGGGTAATATGTTTGGGTATAACATGCACCAATATGCAGTGCAGGGCCCGAAAGGAATCCCAACACCCCATCAATAGTACTCATTCCCGTAGCCTAATAGACAACTTCCATTTTTGGCAACATTATATCTCCCCGACTTGTCTAGACTCATTAACGATCACATTTTGCATGAACCACATTGGCCACCCATACCTGCCAAACTTCCATCGGACATCCCTAAGTTTGATGCTAAACCCAGGGAAGACCCCAAAAATCATGTTATGACTTTCCATGTGTGGTGTTCTTCCAACTCACTGATGGATGATTCCATACGATTGAGGCTCTTCCAATGCACACTTACCGGTATGGTAGAAAAATGGAACATCGAGCTTCCTCAACACTCTTTTCGAGACTTCAACACCCTTGCTATGCAGTTTTTGACACACTTCCAGCTTCCCATCCGATATGAGATTGGAACAGACCTGTTAAATTCGCTGTGCCAATCTACTACCACCCATATATCTGATCACATCCATGAGTGGTAGAGACGCCGAATATTAATCAAGGCACCCATTCCAGTCCAATTACTAGTTGATTGGTTCACCATGTCATTACTGCCACCCATTGCCAAGGATGTTGCAATGGGCGGACCTGTCACGGAGGAACAAGCAATCACTTGTGCACAATATATGGATTTGGTTTATTCCCAATCCGGAACACTATACGAACTTATTCCTCATGCTCCTCGCCCCACTAGTGATCCATCAAGGCCCGCTATCGAATCTCCTATCGATGGCGTAGTTGGTTCTGTGAAAGCCTAGCCTACAAACAAACCTGGTGGAAAACAAACCACTGCTGCCCCACCTCCAACCTAGGATGCACCCAAAACTTCTACTTCTCCTACTGAGACCTCCGAGGTGAACGTCGTTCAATCCTCCGGAGGGAAAAACAAGAATAATAAAGGAAAGTCTAAAAAATATTCTGCTCAGCAGGAAAATCCCAAACCTCAACAAACCAACGTTGATAAACCTAAATAGAAAGCTAAGTTCCCCTTCCTAATATGTCAGGAAGACCATTACACAAAGGAATGTCCTTACAAAGAGGAAGTTAATAAATTTGTTAAAGGATCTTCCCTCTCGGCAATATTAACAGACCCTTTCCCACATCAACAACAACAAATGGTCTCACACAACCCCCCGCAAGGGGGAAACCAAAATGATAATTCCCAACCAAAGATATGTTCACATCGTGATATTCTTATGATGAGTAACGAGACTGTTCACATATCCACTCCTTCAAAGACATATGAATTTTTCTCCATTCCAAACAAGAATGGGAATTCCAAAGACATAACTATTTTGGAAGACGTTCCAACACCACCTCCATCAGGTTCTCTTCATATCGATAGACCTCCTACAGAGACTATGTTGCACCCACCTAAGGATACCATTAGAAAAGTGACATTCAATCCCAACGCGCAAGCTTCCCAAAATTAAAACATTGTTGAGGACTTAGCTCAAGCACCCTGTGCAATGTCCACTCTCGAAGTTTTACATCATTGCCCTACTCAATGTAAAACCTTGTTGTCAGCACTTGGAGCTGTTGATCCTGATTCTTCCAATACAATCACGTTCAACTTGGAATACTTTAAGCCACGATTATCACATCAGTTGGCCTTCCATATTCACACCAAAGTTTGTGGAAACAATATCCATTGTACCGTTTTGGACGAAGGTGCCTCCACATCGATCATGTCTTTGTCATGCTCGAGAGCTATTGGCTCTCCCAAAGTGACCCAGTCTCCCACTACTCTAAAATCCTTTGACGGCCGCAGTTTTCAACCATACGGATTCATCCCATCGCTCACTATAGAGCTAGGGGGAAAAACCGTCTCTATCCATGTTGAAATCGGGGATGCTCCATTAGATTACAACATCTTACTCGGTCGAAATTGGTTTTACGCCATGACTACTGTAGCATCCTCGGTTTCCGTTTGGTCCAATTTCCTCATCAGGGGAAAATCATTACCATCGATCAGTTAGACTTTTGCGTGTCGGACGTTCACTCCAACACCGCCAAAATTGTCACATTATTGACAAAATCTCAACATCATTATGAGGACATTGGTTTCGGTCTACTGAAAGAATCCTCCATCATTGGAGTATTTCCGGAACTCCCACCCCCAATTTTTCCAATCAATATGATCTCTTCAAGCATCGACCAACCTCACAAAAATCATGATTCTTGGGTTATTCCAAGTCCCGTTGATTATGAAAACATCGGTGATTGAATGCCTCTAAACTACAATCAAGCAAACTACCATTCAATTCAATCATCATTTGATTGGATTGAGACAATTGACCACCATAGTGTGGCACCTCTCCCACCTTGAATCAATTCATCCTTGCCCTCTATAGACTCCCTTTCATAGACTTTTCCATCTGATGAATCAATTATGGATATCATGAGCATCGATGAACCACCATGGGAAGCTCACCACCATTGGTCTTCTTTCCCAATGATTCAAGCAGTTGATCCTGATACAAAATCCAACGTTTTATTGGACATTTCCAAAACTACGTTTCCCTCTTCTTCACATGATGTGTTTTCTGAAGGAAATTTAGCCAATATCATAGAAACCATTCCTATTGCCATCTTTGTGAAACTTGGTATCTTGGAACATATCCATTTAGGAAAAACCTGCACACCTACTGAGGTGGAATTCTATACTGCCTTATTTAAAGAGTTATGTGATGTTTTTCGCTTGGAGTTATGAAGAAATGCTAGGGATACACCCCTCTATAGTGGTTCACGAAATCCAAGTCTATCTTGGTGTCCGACCCATCCAGCATAAACTCTGACTCATTCATCCCCGCAAAACTATAGTTATTAAAGTAGATGTTGAAAAAATTCTTTGTGTTGGTTTCGTATACCCTGTCCCATTGACAGATTGGGTGTTCAATATTGTTCCTGTCGCTAAGAAACAAGGTATGATTTGAGTCTGCGTAGATTATAGAGACTTGAACAAAGATTGTCCCAAGGACAACTACCCAACTCCCTTCATCGACCATATTATCGACAACTATGCCGGGAGCGTCATCTTTTCCTTTATGGATGGCTTCTCTGGCTACAATCAGATTGAGATACTCCCGTCTGAACAACATAATACTGCTTTTATATGTACATGGGGGAACTTTGCATATTGCAAATTACCCTTTGGTCTCAAGAACGTTGGGACCAAGTTTCAATGGGCCATGTCATATGCATTTCACGATATCAAGCATGTTGTGGAACCCTATCTGGATTACCTACCCGTGCATTCCAATTCACGAGAGGACCATACTGATCATCTGAGTGCAATATTATCATGATGTCGTCACTACAATGATTCACCTGAATCCACATAAATGTGTATTCTGTGTCGAAGCCGGTAGACTGTTAGGTTTCATTATCTCCAAGGATGACATACGCCTTGACCCTTCGAAGATGGAGGCTATTTTAGCCTTACCTTCCTCCTCCAATATTCCAGAAATCCAGATTTTGCAAGGGCATGCAAAAATTTTGCGCCACTTTGTCTGCAACTCCACCAAGATCACTAAGGGCTATATGAGGCTTCTTAAGAAATACATTCCTTTCATCTGGGATGACAAATCCCAACGGTATTTTAACAACTTGAATAAGGCCCTTACTAATGCTCCTGTGATACAACCCCCCAACTATACACGGGACTATATTTTATATCTTGTTGCCTATACTACCACCATTGGCATGGTGCTAGTTCAGGAAGAAAATAACGTTCAAGAACATGTCATGTACTATCTCAGCAAGAGTCTCATTGACTCCGAGACACGTTACTCACATGTGGAGAAACTGGCTCTGGCCATAGTTTTTGTGGTTTAGATATTTAGACATTACATTTTGCTCCGCAAAACCACCTTCATCGCGAACTTCAATCCTATGTACTACATCCTAACATGTCAAGTGCTAGGGGGAAAATATTCTTGTTGGATTGTCGTTCTCCTGGAATTCGATTTGGATTAGTCCAAAGCGAAGTCCAAAAAATCTTTAGTCTTTGCAGAGCTTATTTGTGGATTTCCCTATGTCAATGATCAATTGGAGCCCATCAATTCGTTCCAGGATGAATCTTTGTTTCTCATTGGCACGACTGACCCTTGGTATGGAGACATCATTTTGTATCTCCAGACCCAACATTTTAGGCCCAATATTAACCATGACGAACGTCGCTGTATTCGACACCACGCTAAGTATTATCTTATCATTAGCGATACATTGTATCATTGTGGTATTGACTTTGTGCTACGTCAGTTCTTCTCGATGAAGCCGAACATGTTTTGAATGAATTCCACTTTGGAGCATGTGGTGGTCATCTATTTGGTATGGCTACTGCCCAGAAGATCTCGTGATCGGGTTACTTCTAGCCATCAATCTTGAAAGACTGCGTTGACGCAGTTAAGAAGTTCCCTCCATGTCAATTCTTCCACTCTAAAAAATGTTCACACCCCGCTCCTCTCTATCCTTTCATAACCGTTGGCCCCTTTGCAAAATGGGGTATTGATTTCATGCATTGTAAGCCCACTTCATCCAGGGGGCATAGTTATGTCATCGTCGTCATTGACTACTTTACAAAATGGGCTGAATCCATGCCTATATACGCCAAGGACGACAAAACAACAACATTATTCATATTCAATCACATTATAGCTAGGTTCGGCGTCCCACGAACCATCGTGACTGACCACGGTTCCCACTTCAGGAAGCATATGATGGAAGAAATGAGTTCCAAACTGGGTTTTCGCCATGAAAACTCAACCCCATACTACCCACAAGAAAACGGTCAAGCAAAGGCAATTAACAAAGTCTTGAAACGCATGATTCAACGCACCGTGGGTACATAAAAATCTAAATGGCACTTATCTCTATTTTTAGCTCTTTGGGTCTACAGGACTTCGGTAAAAAATGCAACCGGGTTCACACCATTTCAATTGGTTTATGTCTTGGAAGCAATCCTACCGATTGAGTGTGAAATACCATCTGTAAAACTGGTAGTAGAATTCTTACCTAACACCACCACCGAAGAAGATCAGTTTCTATATCTGGCTAAGCTAGATGAAACTCGTCGAGACACCGCACTTGCCAATCAGGATCACAAAAAGCGGGTCAAAGCTCAATATGACAAATTTGTTCAACCTCAAGTGTTCAACGAGGTCGACCTAGCCCTTACCTATGATCAGATGCACGATAAGATAGGTAAGGAAAAATTGGAATCCATGTGGTATGGCCCCTACGTTTTCAAACATGTGTTAGAGAAGGGAGCTTATGAAATTATCGATTGTGATGGTATACCTTTGGGAGAGCCCCACAACAGGATTTACCTAAATAGATTTTATGCGTAGGCCTATCCAGCGTATAACACCTTGTATATGATGTATACAGTGTGATTGTGGTTTTGGTTTTTGCGTGTTAGGACTTTATCTCACACATCATCATTTATCTCGACTTGTTCTTTTATGCGCAGATGTCGACGTACTTTGGATTCGCGGATGGTGCCAGTCGACATACCTGGAACCTTGCTTCTGTAGCATGGGTACTCTATTCCCCTGCCGGCAAGTTGATATCTTCAGGTGGTATTTGCTTGGGCCCTACAACAAATAATATTGAGGAGTATCATGTAGTCATCAGACTTCTAGCTGAAGTTTCTTCTCTTGGAATCTGTTCCTTTATAACCTACCTAGACTCGCAACTCTTGGTGTCTCAGCTAAACCACGTCTACACCATCCATGATCCTATACTACTTCTTTTATACATAAGGGTACGCCTCCTTGAATGATCATTTGATTACATTCTTTATCAACATGTACCAAGGGAATCCAACATGGTGGTTGATTCATTAGCTAACTATATGTTGGATTGGCATCTATCCCATACATAATTAATACATCATAAAATAAAAACATGTACATATGAAAACATGCAAGTCATCATAGATAAAGCTGTAGAGATAGGTCCATATATATAGATCATGTAAAAAGTATTTCCTGCCACATATAGTAGTATAATGTGTCTAAAGTCAAAATTGGGTTCATAACCCATACAAAAATGGGCTCTCAAGCCTACATATCGTGTACATGTCGCTAATGATACTACTGCCTAAAAACACTAGTCACGAGGCGCACGGTGCTCATGATAGCACACCACTTCCCTAGCGACTCGACAGATCAACCGCCCATTCACTTTGGTACGTCCACAGTGTGCCTCTGGAGATGTTACGACACCTCAGGCATCCTCATAGGATGGACACCCATTGTCAATCCCTCTAAGTTCTTCCCCACGTCGCGGATCCCTCCTGCCTCATCTTCCTCAACCTGGTACTCTGCCCTGTGCCGTCGTAGTGGAGACGATTCTGCTGGCCTCGTCGGCCCTCGATCTGCAACATTATACATATGCATTACACTTTATACACATTATCAAAACAAAACAAAAAATGGCATATACTTAAAAAATTAAAAATGAGTCTGAAGGTTACATACCTGTCTTGTCCCAGTCATCATCCTCACGAAGGGCTAAATCAATGTCGCCTCAGAAGTCCACCCTAGCATAGGGATAGTCTTTGATCATGACGATCTGCTCCTCAAGCCATGAGAAGAAGTCCTCGCCGAAGGCTAGAACCTATGGCTTGCCAAGCCATCTAGCATAGTCACTCCATCGCCCCATCCATGGCTTGGATGCGAGGCGATGATGCCTCTCTATTTGAGGACGCAGAAGTGACACCCTCTCCAAGAATAAGGTGACCAAGATGCTACCGTACCCAAACTAGATTATGCTTCCATTGCTACAATCCGTGACCTGATCCTTTATGTTGACTAGGACCCCTTCACACCAGTTGAACAATTTCAGCTCCATGCACTCCAATGCGTAAGTCATTTGTGCTTTGGTTACGTGGTGAGCCCCCACACTTCCCGCCACACGTGTAATGGGTTACAAGATCGTCCTCAAAGGAAGATCTAGCACGTCTACAATGAGTACTTTCCTGCTCTTCTTGTGGGACTCCTGTCTGCAATATTGCACTATATAGGTATCCGTGGTCTCATCAATGTCCTGATGCCCTTCTAGATTGACTCGGGACCCCCTCTTGGAGAGACCCGTCAAGAAATATATATCCTCGAGTTCAATCTTGAGTGTGTGCTCTCCAATGCAGAAAGCTTGAATGTTGGTATCCACTAGTACAAAATGATAGATAAGTGACTAGGCAACTAAAAACATTAGTCACCATATTTTTTTCAAGGGATAAACGACTAAAATTGAGCAATTTTAAAGAATCCAACAAAAAACGACTAAGATAAACAACTAATTTAGTCACGGGATAAAATATATGACTAGATAACAAGTGACTAAAATAAAAATGACTATCATAAATGACTAATTTAGTCACGAGAATATAAATATGACTAGCTAACAACGATTAATGTGAATTAGTCATTTATGTTGTGAATTTCAACACAATTTAATAAAATTGTCTTTGACCCAAGATACACAAAAGTGCCTAGAAACATAACCACTAATTCCAAGCAAGGAAAATTCAAAACACATGCGGGTAAACTGAAATGAGAGGTCAAGCTTACCACTAACCACAAGACCCTTGTGTGCTTATTGAAGATGCCAATCACCTTTCCGAGAGAAGGAATTGTAAATGTTGTAGTTTCCCTTCATCATCTCCATCCCTTCCATTGGATATATCCCACCTTCATGCTCAAACCCGATTAAATGAGATTTAAAACCCTATACCAAATGCGTCCATTTGCAAGTTTGAGGATCAAATATGTTATATGATCACATGAGTGCTCCCTCATGTAAGTGAAATAGATTTTCCTGTCCTTCGTGCTTGCTGAAATGCTAGTTGGCTTCTAAATTAATTAATCTTAAGGGTGGGTCTTTAGACCTAAGTCCCTTTGCACTTTTTATTTTTTCCATGAGAGATGGTTATGGAACCTAATTGATGCCTGGAGGATCTTGTTTGTTGATGAGAATCCCTTTGTCTAGGTAGCTGGCCTATTTTTCCATTTGATTGACTTTCTTGAAGGTCCTTTCCTCTTCTATGGAGTCCTATTGCCCAATGATCCTTTGGATTATTCTGCTCAATCTTGCTCCTCCTTTAGCAATTTTTTCGTAACTAGATGCACTGTTATAAGAGAATCCCCAATGATCATTTCCTTTTTAACTTGATGGGTTTGAAGGACTAATAATCCTTGATATAGAGCACATGTCTCTACTTCATTGTTCAAAGAAATCCCTACAGCCCACGAGTATGCAACCTTTTCAGTTCCTTCGGGGTCATAAAGTACCCCACTCCTGTTTATTTTTTCACGTGGTTCACGACACCGGAGATCAGTGCTCGCTACATCCACGGATAATCCCCCAGGTATTTCGTGAGGAAAGTGGTAAGTCTTGATATTTCTACTGTGAATGTGGCTCAACGAGAGCATCGAGTATTCCCATTTAAGGGCTCAACATGTCACTTACAAGGAATTGAACTTGGGTGGGGAGGGTAACAACCATTCCTCCCAACCACCCAAGCTACATCCAATTGACAAGTACCCCACTCCTATTGCCACCCTATACTTTATTTTACTTTTACTTTAAAAATAAGATTACTTTTTTACTAGTCAATTATTTTTTCTTAATATTTATCATTTATTTTATTTGAATTTTTATAAATTTTTTACAAAATAATGTTTTCACACATTTTTAATAATTTAAAATAAATATATTAAATTACTAAATAATAATATATTTCTAATATGTGGAGCTTTTTATTTTTACTCCCCGCCGTAGGCAGAGACTATATGTTCCGCCTTTACCTATTAGTTGATATCAATCCTTCAACTTTTATAAAGTTAAGTCAAAGTTTCATTAAAATTAGTATTTATAAATATTTTTTTGCAAAATCGTATTCACATTTGATTGGATAAGAGGTCTTGAATTGACCATTTTTATCATTGTTCGGTATTAAAAAAATTAAGAAAAAAGCCAAAAAATAATCTTACCTTAACTTTACCCACCTTATGTGACAGCAATTTGCTATTGCTTTACTTGCAAGCCATCTACGTGTACACTCTTATTCCTATTTTGCTAAGTTTTTAGCCTCCTTCCTAACATCTCTCATTTACTGCAATGGATGGAGCATTGCAGAGCTCAGAGCGTGGCTATTTGCATGCGTCACACCTGTAGGCTGCATGTTCTCTGAGCTCTCCTCAGAGCTCAGAGCGTGGATATCTACATGTGTGTTAGCACCTAGATGTCCTCTAGGATTTAGCTGTAACACAAACAACGGATATGAAGTGCAGTGGGGTTGTTCCAGTCGGTGGTGTCCCAATCTCTGGTGGTTCTGGTTATGTCGTTAACGCCCGTGAATATCATGATACGGTTAGATGCAAGCTAATGAGTAAAGAGTTTCTGAAATGCTTATGGACCCATAGTTTTAAAGAGTTGCCGCATCATGAGTTTTGGAGAGGGTGAGGAGGAGCAGGTCGCATTTGAAAGGCCCGTTGGATCAGCTTCAGAAATCGACGGAGGATTTGAAGAATAGGAAGTCATGGACGAGCTCTCTCTTCTTCTGGAGGAAATACAGTGAGAAGAAGAAGTAGATGAACAGGGCAATTCTCGTGTTCAAATCTTGAGCCTGCAAGCCAATCTATATGAACGATATTGTTCCTTTCTACAGATCCGGTCGACCAATCTCAGGCCCGCTGGATGCCATGTACAGTGCGATGCAAAGGAGTAAGAGCGATGTGCCGTATATGCCTCTCGTGCATCACAGCCATAACTGTAGTAAGCATAGTAGGGTTTCTATGTCAATGCCAATATACTTGGTTACATAGAGAAATCTGTGCATTTTTTTATTGATTATAGTCAGTTTGTTTGAATGTGTTGAATCTACCTGTGCTGAAAATACACCAAATTTTTGCACCGAATGGGTGTTGTTATTTTCCAAAGTTAGTATTTTGATAATGCTAATGATGCTTTGTCAATTTTGTCCATTTGATTTCATATATATATCGTTCAAGAAGTTGCAATGGTGTATATTTATTTTTAATTTCCAATTTATCAACTATGAAAATTTATATTCCATTTAATTTTGGTTTAACATATTTATAATAGCATAGAAATATAATTTTTTGTCCATTTGATTTCATATATATATCGTTCAAGAAGCTGCAATGGTGTATATTTATTTTTAATTTCCAATTTATCAACTATGAAAACTTATATTCCATTTAATTTTGGTTTAAAATATTTATAATAGCATAGAAATATACATTTTATATTGTTTCAATTTTTAATAATTAAATTGCTCTTTATTTAATCGATTTGGATTTAAAAGATATCAAATACAACAATCTTTCTACTGCACCATAGTCCTCAACTTGTAAAAAGTGTGTTTCCATTTTCCAATGCACCTTCACCTAATTGAACGATTGGCCTCAGTTCGGGAGGAAGAACTCTTAATAGGCATAAGACCATCCATTTTGGTTCTTCATGGGAGGATGGTTTCCATAAATATTTATTTTTTATTTTATTTTATTTCACCAATCTGCATATTTCCAAATTCCGGGGCTACAAAAAGTGGACGATTCAGATTATCCCAGACCAGTCATAGAGTGGACCTCATTGGTGAGAAGGAAGCCGAATAATGAAGGTTTTAGTATCTTTGTTAACAAATTCATGAGTGTAGTGCCTAAAATATCTGTGCATTGTCAAGTAACACAAAGTCAAAATATTGCCCATAGTTCACTTTTGTAGATAACAATAGTTACCTCATAAATTCACCTTCCAGGGACTCAATATGGTGCCAACATGCAATACATACAACCCCTTTTCAGTTTCTTGGTACCAAAGCTATTATATATGGCTATATTAGTGCACGAGATGCAAAACAATTTCAGAAATCTGGGGCTAACTTTTTTGGAGGAACGCCTCCGTATTTCTGCATCATATCAATAGTATAGTTTTAAAAAAATGGTGAAGTCAATTTACTAAAAATAATTACCAAACATGTATGATCCAATTAGCCTTTATTCGTTATGACTAACTTTTTGTCAGCAATTGAAAACCATCATGATTCTATGTTTCTATCATTCAAAATATCATTCAAAATTGCAGTGCAATTTTTTTTTCCAGCAAACCTTATAACACATATCTCTCTGTCATAGGTTCAATACAACGATAATAGAGCTTAACAATTTTTCACGGATTAGAAATACTACAATCTGGATTGCGAGATTCACTATTATGTTTTTAAAAACACTTGTAGCTTACAAAATAGTTGGTTCATGTATATAGAAGTTGATGCATTGGGCCTAGCATATTATAAAGTTGAATAAAAAAAATTACAAAGTTAAATAATAAAAAAATTATGGTATTGACATTGACATTTCAAAAACACTAATATTTAATATTTTTGGTTTTCTATATTATATATGTATTTCAGATTATAGTTCGTATAATTTAGATAATCCAAGGTGATGTAGTAGACATTCTATTACCTTTGACATTTGAAGTCAAGCTTGCCTTCAATAGGGAAGGTTGGTTTTAACTTTTAAGACGTAAGAAACTCCAAAATGAGTGAACTTAATATGCAATTGATATCCTTTTTGTATGAACATTACCTCTCCAGACATCATGCACCGAGTACAACCTTCTCAAATATGAAGCTACTGTTCTTATTTGTCAATCTTATAGACCAGAACTTCTATGATTTATTGATAGACAACCAAGTAAGTGAAATAAAAACGAAGTTGACACATCTTCCATTTAATTTGTAACTTGGTTTTTATACTATCTATCTAAATTTGATTATATCGGGGTGAAATATTTTCCTTGGAAACTTTAATTTACCCAAAATGAAAGCAACCTCATCTACCGTATTAGTTCCTTTGATTTTTCTGCCTATTTTCTTTTAAAAACTTCAAAAATCATCGAGACCATTGAAGCATTTATATACCATGGTCCATGCTTACCTTATCATGTTCCTTGGTAGCCTACATGCATGCAACAAAAATAATTTTACCTGAACATTTGGCTGTGATGCATTTACCCTAATTATAAACATCGATCAAATCTCATTGGGTTATATTGACACACTTCAAATTGCCATTCATTCTACAGATCTCAACCAAAATTTGGCACTGTGTAAATAAGACCACCAGATTCTCGTCTAGGTCCATTAGAGCCGAGAATTATATCCCTCATTTCGGAGGTACAAGCAATCTATAGACTAGAAGGACTGGTTGAGTAGATGTCCCTCGCTGGCTTAGCATGCCCACACCTATTTTTCCCTTGCTCGGTTTGTATTGCTTGCAATCTTCCTGTCTCACCCTTGACTTCTTTGCCTACAAGTACTTATGACTCTAAAAACACCCGTGCAGCTCTCTCTCTTGATCCCATCCCATCAATCTAAGAGGCTCTCTTTTCTGTTATGATTTCCCATTGCTCCTAAGAGTATAGAGAGTGATTTGCATAACCTGTCTACTTACTATTGGGAGGCCACCCTACCTATTTGAACGAAATTGAAATGAAGAGATTTAAAAGCTTCACCCGCCTAAGCCTCAAATTACCCTGCTTCGCCATCACTCCAACCTTAGAATCCATCCAGGGAAATCCGGTACACCCTACATTGATTGAAACAATTCATAATATTTAGTACTTATTTTTGCATTACATCCGTTAGGGTAGCAAGTCATTGTTTTGTTGTTTTTTAAATAATTAATAATTTATTTATTTCTGTATTAAATCTTTCAGGGCAGGGACTAAGCTGCACGCAACTCTTGTTATTTTTATTTCTAAGAAAAGTACAACCTTAATAATAATGAACCTACCATACTCTAAAAGTTAGAAAGAATTAATCCCAACCCCATGACACATTGAATACTAATAACCATCACCCAAAACTAGGAAATCCACTACATGAAACGTGTGCATTTGAAGAGCAGATAATGACATTTGATTCCAACTTGCTAAAAATCCAATTTAAACTGTCCCTTCCTCCCACTAACCCTAGGGATTGATGGGGTCGGCTCAACCACACATGCAATAGGAGTCTGAACATAAAGAATAGTGATTGATTTTTGTAAGATTCCTATAAAAGGGGTTGAAGAGCGTTAGTAAAAGGGGTTGAAAAGCGCTTGAAGGTTCAAGCTCGTTGGAGAGTAACTAACAGGAGCGTGGAAAGTTTTGAGGGAAGATGATCCAGGAGGATCATCTCATCATCCATCAAAGTTAAAGTCTTCAAACAACAGAACAAAGGTTACCATGGTAAAGAGCTTGTCGACAATTTTCCATCGACGCTTGTTTCGTGTGAAATGACCTCCAGATGAACAAGTTGTTAGCATATGAAATTTTGTCAAGGGTGGTTAAAAGTGGTGAAAAATGGTCCAAAAGGTTAAAAAAATGGTTTCGAAGATCAAAATATGGTTATAAGTTTTATGGTTTATAAGGTGGTTGGAGTTATGGGAATCGAACCCAAAACCTATACAAGGTCTCCACGAGCTCCATTTAACAAAACAACATGGTTTAAATTTTATTAAGGTTGAAAGTTATTGTAAAATGGGGGGAGGGGCAAGGGCATAGCCCTTGACCCCTGCATGCCAACACCGAGGTCCCATTGCAACTATATTATATAAACCATATGATAATTCAAACGGTGGAAACCTATCCATAGTGTAATGTGGAGCCATATTATATATCATAACCATATTATATATTGAAAACATATCAAATGTGGAGCAGCGGACCATAGCACTAACCATATCACAACCTACCTTATCGGAGGACCTTAGCATAACGTGGACCGATCCATATAACAAATGCGCCATGTGTTAAACCATATGGAAACCATTTCAACGAACTATATGTTACATTGCAAACCATATATTAACGTATCAACCACAATACAACGTGTTTATATAATACTTGCCATTTTACCAAAAGCACGTGGAGGAAGGAGAGGACCGCGGGTTTGACCCCGGGACCTCTCCCCACATAACACCGAGTTCAAAAGAAGAGACACGGATTTGGTTTTATTATTCCAACCTTACCGATTGTCAATCGAGTGTGATTTTTGGCTCTGCATTTGAGTTTTCCAGGGGAGCCGAGAGATCCCATTCTAAACAAGTGGGTACTGAAGAAACATCGCTGAAAACATTACTGAGGCTCTAAAATTGAAGATTGAATTCATTTTCTGCTCTGGGCGGGGCATATCAGAGGAGGAACAACGACCTTTTTTTTCACTTAGGGAAGATGGGAAGAGGAAAATTCAAGGGCTTGCCCACCAAGCGCAAGCACTTCTCAACTGTTGAAGAAATACATAAGTCACCCAACTCAATGCAATTTAGTTTGTTTATGTATATTCGTGGTTATGTTCATTGTTTTGATGATGTAGGGTTTTATGTTTTCCTTTACAATTATATTTTTTAACCTCATATCCAATTTATGGTTGGAAAAAGTGGACAACAACAGAGAAGAGGAAATTCAAGATGCCTTCTCTTGAATCGTGTACTTCTAAGAGAGAGCTAACTATTCCAATGCCTAAATTTTGGATAAGATCTAGATCTTTTCTTCACATATATGGAAGCGGAGATCGCTATTGAACTTGGAATTGGACATAAATTTAATAATGAAAAAATTGTAGATCTAGAGTGTCTCCCCTAATTCACATTACTTAGATCGCTCGCAACTGCATATCAATTTAAAGGAAGATCACTTCACTGTTCTAGAAAATGGTTCAGCTCGTCATACTGGTCGCATTCATATTTTTTTTGAACAAAACCGTGGTCATTTGACCCTCTCGACAGTCTATTAAAGTTTCGGAAAGTTCATGTATTTTGTGTCATGTTAGCTAAAAATTGTCAATTTCACAACCTCCATTAATTCTCCATATGCATCCATTTGTCATGGTTCTCCTTGCACATGTCCTTTTGTGAAGTTGGTGTCATTGTGTTTGGCTCACCGTATTGATCACATTCATATTTTGTTTGAAGAAAATTGTTATTGTTTGACCCTCTTGGCAGTATACTAAAGTTTTGGCAAAAAATCGCCAATATCCTCTATTTTGAAAAGAAAGAAAGAAAATCATTTTTTTGTAAAAATCCCTTCGTTCTGCTTGAATAATAATAATAATGTCCTCATACTTCTTAACTCCTTTGCTTTGCCTTTCCCATTTAAAATAATGAAATTATCAAAATCCCTTATTTTAACTATATCCCTATTAGCATTTCATTTTACACTCATATTTAATATATTAATATATTATATAATTATTATATATATTTTTATATAGTTAATACATGTAATATATTAATATTAATATTAATAAATTAAAAAACAATAATATAAACAAAACAAATATATTAAAGAGAGGCAAACTAAATATAGAAAAAAAAAATAAAAAGAGGGAAAATAGAGAATGAGAGGGAAAATAGAAAATTAAAAAAAGATTAAGAGGAAAAATAAATGAAAATAGCCAATTTTCAAAATATAACTCATCTGATGGGAAGGAACTCGACACATTCTGATCTACACATTTTGGTGGAATTGACGAGCGATCTTAACATTCACGCAGAATGGCTTAAGGATGGCTTCTTCAAGAGATTGAACCTTCCTTTTAACACCACACGGATGGTGGCCCAGGGGGATTTTCTCACACGGATTGGATTCTATCTTCACGGACCCATTGCGACTACTTTAGATCTACAGATCTGAAAGCTTTACTGGGGTCTAGATCGTAGTCTAATTTCAGAAGCGGTCGATACAAGCCCGGAAAGCCCAAATTCAAGCAATTTGGTAAAGTATCATGATGTTTTACTTTAGATTTGTTAATCCGAAATTGACCCAGGGCCAGATGGTTTCTCCTATGGCAGGAAGATCCCTCCATATGAGTATAGTTATCCTTTTTATTGTTATTTTTTTATTTGTAAGTGTCTGTAATGTGTTTTATTTACCGGGAAGCTATGCACACATACCCTAAAGGTGGAGAATTGACTCTGAAGGTGAAGCTATTTGTTCAATAGAGACTGAACTGTCGTTTAGCTGTTACAATCTACCCTACTATCAAGCCCCTAAAGGAAGAGAATTTTGGTGAGCTTCTCATGGGTGACCAGATCGAGTTCTCCCCTTAGATATTTCATATGAATATGAGCGAATCTGTATATATATTTCATAGTTCAATAGTTCTTGCGCCCAGAACTTATTTACTACAAGTTTTTGGGAAGTCTACTCAAATTGACGGGGCAACCCACCTCGCCTTATTTTTAGTTTTTATCTTCTCAAGTACCCCTTCTTGTTTGATAACTAGTAATCCAGGTTGATTTATAACTAACCATTGAATAAGCTATTGTATTTTACCCAGCGCGCTAGATACTCATTAGTTTTAGTTTTAGATCCATCACACTGCTCGGAGCTATATTCGGTAGGGATCCATTTAATTGAGTCTCACCTGTGGCAAATATAAGTAGTGACCGCAGGAAGAAAGCTAGGGTGGCCACCTATCTACTATTTATGAACCGGTCTTGCATGTTCCAGATCAGGTGGGTATTAAACCTTTTATCACTACGGGAAGATACCCCCTATATCATTCAGGTGGCAGCTATCGATTTATGGGAAATAAACCCATTATATGGCAGATGCCCCCTCTCTGATAACCATTCTATCGATTAATGATGGATCGGGATTTCCACCGATGCATGATTATTATAGTTTATTTTTATGCTTCATTTTAATAATAATATAAAGGATCCCTCTTTATTTGTCTCACTGGTTTACACCTAGTTCAGTTTTGCCAGTGGAAGTCCGGTGAAAGTCACTAGTTTAGGAGTGAGAAGCTTACTAATGGATATTTTTATTGGTACTTTCTTTCTGGGCCTGGTTGATTAGCACTGGCTTTCCTTGAGCTCCCACTGCAACCAAGTTGATGGAATCAGTGGTTGTGCTGTAATCCTTCCAATAAAAATATCATTATAAGAGTAGGGCACGAGAGAGTAATAAAGCTAGAGAGTAAGGCAGAAGAGAGTAAGGCATTTCATCCCTCTCCCTCCAATTCAAAATATCCATGCATGATTAGCCGGATTTTTTCTTCCTTGAGCTTGGTAGGCTTATCATCTAACTGAATACTGAGACATTCTAAGGGGAGCTATTGTTATATTGGCTTATACTGTTAGCTCTTGCTTGCTACAGGTATTGCTTATACGGGTTATATGGGTTATACCGGCTTGCTACTGTTAGCTCTTGCTAATGTGTTGTTGTATGAGGACACACGATGTTACATTCTTGAAGTCCAGAGTTTGAAAAGCGAAACCCATCGTTAACAAGCAGTTATGATCAAGATATATTAATGACTTTAGATTTATGGAGTTATATATTATATCCTGGAGTAGAACGAAATGTAATTACGGACTTGAGTTTATGGGTTGTATTACTGTTACTATGTAAATGTGAATTGTATTGTGATATAGGGATAAGTTAAATGAATGGTTTGTAAATGTTAAATTGTATTAAGAGATATGAATAGGCTAAATGAATGGGTTGTATTTTCGTTATGTAAAATGATGGTCGAGAACTGTTCGGGGTATAGATCACTATTACCACACCAATCGACTACATGTAAGTCTGAGATGTTGTCTCATTAACCAACTGTGTGCCCAAAATCATGGACACAACTCCCTTGAATCTATTGTGCATTCCATTTAGAAGGAGGTCCACACAAAGTGATGCCCACATAAACCCTGTCGAAGTTACCAAAATTCGAACTAGGCCTTGTGAGGTGAGCTATCACTATAAATTGAATCAAATCATGATTATGTGTGTAACCCCAGTGATGGAAGGTCGAGCCTGTGATTGGTGAACTTTCCATTAAATCCCCAATCTCTGCAGCAGTCTCAGTCAAGTAGTGGCGGCGAGTAGGTTGTCCGTGAAGAATATCTACCTTGTCAATGTTTCCATACTTAGCAGCTCTGAACCCACTCAACTGGCAGCAATGGTGGAATCTCCTGTTCACCCACCTTATTACTGGGCATTGGTCTCCACTTTGATTTACACTCATAGATAATAGCGCACGGTGGGAGACATATTGGCCAGGGTTAAATTGTTAATGCAAATCGACGCAGTATGAATTATTGCTGCAAACTTGGCGATGAATCATTGTTGTCGTGATTGTGTCACCGAATTCTAATGCATGGTTGCATGCAGTCATTCAAATATTTTGATTATTCCTTCTAATAGAGCTGTTTGGAATGTTCAAGTGCAACCTTCAATTTTAAGAGACCATAAATGTTTAACTACTAGGTTGTATGCTCAAACTTGAAATAACAATGGAATCGGTGCACCAGAATGAGTGCCCCATTAAATTTTCTCAAATGAAGTAATCAAACAGCAGTTAAGATGGTAAGTACTGGTGTATACATTAGCAATACCTGTAGAAATCTAGTATAACCCATAGAAAGAGCTAACAAAGATATGTAGAATCAATTACAATCTATGACAAACCGTTGGTGTTGAGCTTCTTAAGAGTTATTGTTCTTTCAAATTAGAGAAATTGTTTCCCAAGGAAGCAAACCAACGATTTCAATTGCCAGCAATGTCTTCAGTGCTTGACTAAGAAACTCTGACCAATCTCTAATTGCACATGAAACTCCACCTTCTAGTCCTTGTCTCAGCAACTCAGGCAACATTGTCAAGGCTCCTTCTCTTCTTTCTACATTCTCCAGTTTTCGTGGCTTGCTTAGATTTTCTAGAAAGCATATCGGTTTAACCTCCTCCAGAGATGCTTCAATCTATATCATCACAAAGAAATATCCCAATGGCATCACGAGTACTCAAAAATAAGTGACCTATTAAAACACCAGGAAATAACTTTTTATTGAGTTCGATAGTCAGCATGCACATGTGGAGATGATGTCTTAAATATACAATTATAAAGGTTACAAGTTTTATGAGTGCGAAGAAAGGAATGCTACAGGATTTCTATATGCCACGAGTTTGAAGGAGGCACCTATTTAAAGCCCAGATTTTTTCCAGGCAACGAGATTTGAATTATTATAGCACTATCTCATTGACAATTGGGCCAGAGATAACTATGTTGCTATATTTTTTTGGAAAAATCGAGCTTGCAATACCAATATTCTAATTGAGCATGGGCCTCTCCATAGAAGAAGTTGAAGTTAGTATCCATCTTGATCGATGTACGAATAATGGTGGTCGAAGTTTTAATTGAGCTTTTACAATTGCATTCATACACTACAATAGAAGAATATATATTTTTGCATTCTTTATCTTATTAATTCATTTGTTTTTGGAGTAATTAATTCAACGTGATCTTAAAGGTCGGTTTAAGATAGCTTGTAGGTTAGGACCGAAGGCCTTGTCTTGTGGATTTGTTATCTATAATTAATAGGTAAAATAGCTTGAGATTGCTAGGTTTACTGTTTAAAATCTTGTGATTGAATTTTTATGAATCTACGATGAATTTGTAGAATAAATTGTGCATTAGTTGAAGAGATATCGGAATAGAGAAATCTCACATTAGTTTGAAAGGAAATTATGCCACACAATTATTAGATTTCAAGGGATACTTCTCATGCATTTTAATAGATGATCCTCATATATGTTTAAATTCTCCATTGATAATTTAACAAACCAGGCAGCCGGATCATAAATTGATTTAGAGCATAATAAATAGAATTATAGTCCTTAATTTTGGTCGCCATGAAGATTGAGTGCCATGGAAATCTGCCTGAGATGCCACTTGATCGGTTGAGAATAAGGCTTCCAAAGCAACATATTGCCTTTTTATTTCATTTCAAATTTGGGTCAAAGAAAGCGTAAAGGTTGAATCTTAAGCCTACTCAAAGGTTTAGCTAATGTCTAACTATGGTATTGATGAAAATTCAAACACGTGGAGAGGCTTTCACATTCACACTGAGCAGATTATTGCAGCCGGTATAAGGTCAATATATATTCTATGCTTAGAGGTGGCTTAGCTTAGTAAAGGATTTGTATAGATGGTCTGGTAGTATATCATAACCACCAATATCTTGGAGTGCAAATACCTTGGTTCACTATGTTCAAGGCCCTACATAATGTTTGCTTTCTATGTTGTGTAAACAATTATGACATGAATATAGTTTTTATTATTTATTTCCTTTGAAGTGCCATATTCCATATTTATGAAGGATATGTTTACAATCTCAGTTCTTTTTATACATGCTTTGGTGGGATACATTAAAAAATATTGTTTCCAAGCGGTTCCTTATAGCTAAATTCTACACAGCTTGGATATGATATAGTTTAACATGGCAATTTCCAGTACTTTGTCAAGTGATTACATGTGTATTTTACTATAGCTAGACTTACATACAATATGGGAGAAATACTAGGAGGAGGCACATGCATTCATGTATGTGGTTGATGCTGCTGGTTAGTCATGATTTGAGGACACAAAGTTTGCTTTAGGTGGGTTGTCATTCATTCTATTTTTAATATTTTATATATTCTTTCTAGCATAATTTTGTCTATGCTACAAAACCATATCTGTAGCTTTGCTTCCTCGCTCCAGTATATAGTTAGCACTGGATTTTAAAAGAAATATTTATGATTTTTTAGGCAAATTGGGTATCCACGGGTTTCATTCACAATTGTTGTCTTTACTGTGAATTTTGATAGAGAAGGATCTCGGGAATGAAGATCTTAAAGATGCTCCAACTTTTATATGTGCAAATAAGCAAGTTTTCTCTCTAATATCATGGGTTTTCCAAGTTCCAACTTTATCTTTCTGCAATCAATGAATAATTTTGATTCCAACATTATGTTCTGGTGATTGAGTTTTAACTTGTTAAATTTTTATTTGTAACCATGATTTCAAATGTTCCATGCATCATTCAGAGAAATTTCAACTGTATTCTAAGGGAAATTTACAATGCTGAGACATGTGGTGATTAATTTTGAAATTTTAAGATTTTGTTAATTACCTTTTGTCTAAAATATAATCACAAAGTCCCTTTTAACACATTAGCATTTCATTTAGTAGGATATCTTGGAAAATAACAAGTTTTTCTATTGTTATTTCCATGAAGTGAGATGTCACTACATAGCTCACAGAAGCTTAAAATTCGGATTATAAATCTATGGAACTGGGGTTGCAAAGTTTGTTTTTCGTGTTGCATAGTAATGGAAAGCAACATTACATTTGATGCTAAGTAGGGACCATACGTGAATAGCTGTAGTGATTTGTTCTTTTGAAAAAACAGATGGAAAACTTGTCCATTATAAGATAGCTTAGTGTAACTAGTAGCTTTATGAGTATTGTATGAAATTCTCTCAAGTCCTTGTGAGTGAATCTTAATTTTGGAATGTGAGAGAGGGTCTATAAGTAAGATTAAGAACCAGGTGGTGCAGGCCGATTTTTTTTCATGCAGTGGGTCTTGAAGCCTATTCAATATTCCCTAATTCTGGAGTTCAAGGTTTTTGAATCTGAAGAACTAGACTAATTGTAGTTTCAATCCTGTCTCTTATTACAATAAAACATATTTAGTTCAAATATACAAGCTTACCAAGCATACCTCCCTATTTGATTGAGTCTCCATTTTCTTGGACAAATTGATCATATTGTTGTGTGTGAAATAAGTTCATGATGTTACTGTTAGTGAACTATTTGACCCTCTTGTTGGTCAAATCAAATACTTTTTTCAACAAAAATGGTTATCTTTATAGGAGAACACATCTATTATATGATCTAGTGTTGAGTGAGAGGGGGGAACTTGTTTGTGTTGCAAGAGCACCTAGGAAAAAATCCCTAGATGATTTTGAAGCCAAATATGTTATTCAAAACCCACATGCCCTTCCCTTGTTTCGAGATGAACCAAGTTGGAAGAGGCAATGGGAAAAAACATTGATGGATCCTATCAAGTCACAGAGGCCATATTTTCTAGTCAGAGGCCGTAGTTTTGATGGTAGGGTTGGATCAACAAAGGGTAGTTTTTTATGCAATACCTTCTCAAGGTATGACATCACAAATAGTTTAATATCTAAGGAATGGATCACAAATAGTTTAATCACTAATGGATCTTCAAGGGTACTAGCTCAATGAAGTTGGTGGTTTGATTCATCCATGCCCTATCTCCAAAAATTAGTGAATAATTCCAGCACAAAATGAGCAATAAATTACCAAAAAAAGACCAAACTCTGCATATAAACGACCACTTTTGAGTTGGCGACCACTGGTGGCAAATTAGCGATCATTTATCAAACGACCAAAAATGTGGTCATATTTAGCTTGGTTGTTCATAACTTATCTGTGGTCATATATTTGGTCATTAATTGTGACAATTAATGACCAAATATACGAACAAATTAACGACCAAATATATGACCACAAGATAAGCTATAAATGACCAAGTTAAATATGACCGCTTTTGTGGTCGCGTGATCAATGACCTATAATTTTCCACGAGTGGTTGTCAACTCAAAAGTGGTCGTTCATATGCATATTTTGGTCATTTCTTTGGTCATTTATCTCTCATTTTGTACTAGTGAATGTATTTGATTGTTTTCATGAGTAACTCAAAACAATTTTCCCCCGAGGGAAATTTTTCCAATTATAAATTTTACTTAATTGTTCTTGTGATTGCTTTTTATGGGAAAGTAAATCCCTGAGGGAAGATTGAATTGTATTTTTATGATTGTTTAATGTATTTTTGTTTCTCTATTTCTCTATATGTGTTCAACTAAGAATCAATTGTATTTACTATTTAGTTTTCGTAAGAGTCGTGGAATTTCAACATGGAGCAATTTATCCTTTTTTTCTATGTAACATTTGAATAACTCACATGATTTTGCTTCTTACTCCATTAACTTTGATTCTTCTATTTAAGGGTGTTAGCTCAATGGAAGAGCACTTGCCTTAAAGGCAACAAGTTGGTGGTTCGATTCCTCCGTGCCCTATATACAAAAATCAATGACTAATTAAATGACTAGTTAACAACAATAAATGACTAAATAAATAGCCAGTTAACAATGATCAGTGACTACAAAAATGACCAGTTAACTATAGTTAATGACTAGTTAACCACAATCAATTACTAAATAAATGACCAATTAATAACAATAAATGACTACTACAAATGATAAATTTGTGACTAAACAAATGACTAAAATTCACATATAAATGACTATTAGTAGCTAATTTCCACTATCTTATAGCTCGACTAACTTCGTCATATTTATTTTAGTCATTAATAGTTTCCTTAGTTACTTGTATATTTGGTCATTGATTTACTCATTAATTGTGGCAATTAATGACTAAATCAATGATCAAATATACGACTAAATAAGGAAACTATTAATGACTAAAATAAATACGACTAAGTTAGTTGAGCTATAAGATAGTGGAAATTACCTACTATTAGTCGTCGACTAAAAAATAGTCGTATATATGTGAATTTTAGTCATTTTTTTAGTCACTAATTTCTCGTTTTGTACTAGTGATCCCACATCTAGATTATATGGTTCAATATTTTCCCCTACTTGCGGATACCCTTGGTCTTGAAAAAATTCAATAGACCACATTCTTATAGCGCAGCTAGTGTGTTGTCATCATTAAGAGCTGCACTTTCATCCCCTTCATGCTCTCTTTCCTTCTAGTCCACCATTTTCACTTGAGTCACTTGCAATCTCCTGCAAATCACCAGGGGAGACTTTAGTTAAAAAATGGAAACCTATATTAATGTCAAATGGGAGAGGAAAACACTTAATTCCCCAACTCTGTGGATTTTCGCACCTTGGGCAGTGCAGGCCATGGGAAAATTGCTCATTTTTGCGCCCCTGCTAAAGCCCAGAACGCGAAAATCCTGGAATTTTCGCACTTCCCGACATAGGGGGTGCGAAAATTCTAGGGCACAAAATTGGTTCCATAGGGCCCTTTCCAAACCCATAAAAGATGCATGAAATGTAAAACTAAATGGATGAAAGAAAGAGTAAGGTGAGAGGATTTACCTAGTCCAAACGGTAATCGAAATGGTGCCCCGGATCTCTCGATATCTCCAGTTGAAGATTTGCTCTCCACAAGGTGAAAATATCCTTTGGGTAAAAAATGACTAAGTCACAATGGGTAATTTCTCCTTTTACCCTCTTTTATACATGTTATGTGGTTATTTTTACCTATTTTCATATTTACAAACCTTTTTGAGTGAATTCTTCACAATTTTATGACCTAATGTCTATTTCTAGGGTTTTTTGCTATATTTGGCAGGTTCATTTACACTGTTCACATTGGTGTTCTCATGTATTTGACCTTCTCTCAAGCTTACTTTCTCTTTTTCATGCTCCGGACCCAAACATGAAAAAGATTCCAAGCACTTTTCACACCTGAGTCGTGCTTGTCAAAACCAAGTAAAATGGTGTCGAGCTTAGTTTACTTTATTAGTGCTCAAAAAACGATGAGTAAAGTTTCGTCTTGGTATTATTTTCTTCCCTTTTCGGACTAAGATGATTAACTTACGAAAACGGAACCATAAGAATTCTCTTTAAGCTCTTTTCGGACTCCCTCATTTAGAAAAGATTGTCAAGTGAGCTTCTCTCTTTTACACTTGTAAAAGTATTTGAAGAGACATCTATCCGGTGGTAGGTTATCCGTTTTTCGGACCGTTTAGACTATTTACGAGAAAGGTATACCTTAGTCAAACATAACTAGGAGAGTTCTTTTGGACATCATTTTATACTTTTTTGGGTTCAAGGACTAATTATTAAGAAAAATTCAAACCTTGGAGTCTTCTTTAAGTTATTTCAAACTGTCAAAACATGAAAAACTGTCAAGTTACCCTTCTTTGGACTCATAAAATTAAACATTGAGGGATCCTTATGGATCCAAACCTCTCCTTCCTTGGATTTGTAAAACGTACAAGGATGGAATCACTTAAACGTGAGCTATACTGATCATTTGTTATCCTCTTCAAGCTCGTTAAACCACAAAGAGGTACTCGTCAATCATGATGGGGAAAATTGGGAAGTAAGTTGAGTTTACCTTTTTGGCAGCTTGTGAGTCATCACCTTTGAAAATGGCATGCACCTACATCTTGTCTTCCTTGGGTATTCAATCTTTCTGTTGAGTTATAACTACAGTCATGAGTTGTCTTCTTCATCTTGAACCTTCTCACCTTGTGGTTGTTTCTGTTAATCAATCCCAGCTTCCAAGTCTTGTCTCATTCCATTATATGTTCAAAGGGTCAATGTCGCCTTGGGTCAACCCTTTCATAATTTTTTCCAATCCTCCAGTCTTGTGTCAGTATGTACTCTTTTGATTCGTTGCTCCACACCTCTCTCTTATATCGGTTTTGTGTCGATGATGTGGAATTCATTATGGTCCACCTTCGATGAGTTTGTTCTTGTCGACGTCAACTCTCTATCCAAGAATTAGATTTAGAAACCAACCTTAGTACCTTGGTGCTTGCATGCCTCAATGGTAGGTTTCATCGTATTTGACAGTAGGTTTTCATCATTGACCTTTGATTGAATGATTCCACGAATGTTCGATGTCAAGACATATATTTACATTTGATGGACTGTACTAGAGATACCTTGGGGATAATTGACATCATTGGTGATTTCCCTCGCACTTGTTAACGGTTCACATCATTGATCGGTAATCAAGTGGTATCTTCCATGTTCGACTTCAACACCTTGTAATCACATGGTTAGATTCGTATCAATTTGGGATCATGTAGAAGACCCTGGCGCTCCTGATATTCCTCTTACGTCCAGGCTGCGATGGTGATTATTGAGTAGGTCCTTACATCGACATCTTGTTGGTGACCTCGTTTGTGTATTGTCACACAGATCCACTATTGTATTGGTCGTGGATGTGTTGTTATATGGTCATGGATCTAGATTTGTTCTTAGTAGCCATTATTTGTTTGCAGTCTCTATCGTGTCAGTTATGTCATGGATCTGCATTGTATTGGTCAGAAGCCATGCTTTGACTCAGTTGTCCCAAGCATGGGTATGACCGCCTCGATGTTATTTGACATCTTGTTTCCTAACAGCTCCACTTCGACCTCCTTGCTACTATCTCTGTGGACTAATTTACTTGTTGAGTGTTCCGGCCATCAGTTCCTTCTGACCTCACACTTTAGGGGGAATCTGTTATAATCCAAAGTTCCACTTTGAGTATCGTTTCACCTCGTCATGGTTTACCCCTATGTGACACCTAATGACATTTCCTCCTAATACACGTCGAAACCTACTCTCACCTAGTTGGTCCCCTCTTTTTCCTCCCTTTGAAACCTTAGAGCCAAATCCAACTTGCTTAAGCCAAAAGACACCTCATCAAAGTCAGTTGGTACATCACTTGGCCCACTTTGCAAGGATTTCCGCACCTTGCTAGTCGTGCAAGGCGTGAAAATTCCCCTTTTTCACGTCTTGCATACCTGTTGGGGCACGAAAAATCACAACTTCATCACGTTCTGCTTAGTTTTGGGGGCACTAAAATCCCCTCAACCACCTTACTCCTTGAAGTTTGGATCTTGGATTTTGAGGGATATTTTAGGGATGATGATTCCTCTCGAATCCCATCTCTTCCTTCTTCCTTGTTGTGAGTCATCTCCTTGATCCACCTTCTACTCCTTGAGATCCATTATTATCTCCTAGTGGTTGGCCTCCCAAACCCTATAAGAAGGATGCCATCCATAAGCTAGGGGGAGAGCATTTGAGGCATCAAACCTATGGTCTTAGGAGTTTTGCAGAGGTAGAAAGGAAGGAGGCTTTGGAGTTGAAGGTTTGCTTGGACATCAAGAGGATCACTTTGTAAGTTTCTCCTAGTTTCCATTAATAATAACTTGTCTTATTTTCCCATTTCATGTGTTATGTTTCAATCATTAGCATGAAGTGTTTTAATTTGATTTAGATCTGAACTAGTATACAAGGTATTTGGATATTTTATTTGCTTGTTGTTTGTTTGATTCAAACAGGTTTAGATTGCAAGATTCAAGACGGGAGCTGGAAGCAAGATACACATCTGGTTCAAGGTGAGTTACATTGATTATTTCTATTTAAATACATTTAGGATTTGTATGCATGGTTAGATCTAGGATCTTAAGGTAGCATTTGTTTGTTATTTGTCTTAGATTAGGCTTAGTTAATCTCAGTTTGATCTAAGGGTAAATCTAACTATCCATAGGACGGATTTACTTACACACTCCAATGTCCAGCAATGGAGCTATCTTATTTTTAAGTAAATCATTTTTGCATCCAATTCTTTGAACTAAGCTTTACTAACAAACAAATCCCTTCATAGTGAATCAACCATTCCACTACTATGATATGTTATTTGCCTAAAATTTCTCTGAAATAGATCTTAAATACAGTCTCTAAGAGTCATCACTGCTATCCATCCTGGAACATCGATTTATACTTGAGAGGTTGAAACAACTATAATGTGGATGTGGGAATAAAACCCTCATGATTTTATTCAAATAGTTTATATTTTTAAGCATAAATGGTTAAGTGATTTATATTAAAAGAGGATTAGGAATACCTTAGCATCCCTAAAAATAATTACATTTCTAGCACAAAATGCCCTGGACAAGACACAGGGACTTCAAAAATGCATCATATAAATACAACCAGACATGAAATAGTAGAAACCAAAGGGTTCAACTCCTATAGCTTCTAAAAAAATGAACTAACAACAAGACATATTGACAATACATAAACTAACAAAAACAAGACAATCCCAGAAAGACCTTAAATAGGCCCGTGATCCTCATGTTCCTCAAGTTGCGAAGTGTTGTAATCATCAAATTTGGCCAAATAAGTTTGTTGTACAGTATCTGATCCTGTAATATTGGAGTTGGATAAGTCCCCAATGCTAGACTATCAAGCAAATGTCAATTCCTAGATTAAAAATTGTTGATGCTCTCTATCAAGCACCAGCTAGGCCAGACTCTCTTCATGCTTCTCCATTATGTTTCCATCCTACCACGTAGTTTCTCTTCCATATCTGCTTGAAAACTAAGTCCCTCTATCATATTGATCTCGATCCTCTCTAATTGTCCCCCAACCCCACACAAAGCCTTTCTCATAGCTACAGGTTCCCCCACATCCCACCTAATTTACATCGCACCACCATGAACGCCCTCCATCTTTGCCTATGTGTCAATAGAACAAGATTCAATTTGCAGACTGAGTTCCACCCCTTTTCCCAACAATCTGAACTTAATCATCGTGCAATGAATTGCAAACCACAAGGATAAATCCACCCACTTCTTCAATGACCCAACCTTCACCACTTTAGATTAGAGAACATAATGCAATGGAGGAGCATTTAGTGAGTTTATCCCATTACAATCCACCTTACTCAGGCCAAGAATATAAACATAAATTGTCCTCCAATGCGGATTGATCCTACCCTCTCAAAATAATTCCCCACCATGCTCCACAATTACCTTTGTGTGGTCCAAAACGATGATGACATGAAGAGTGAATATCACTCAGGGACAAGAAAGGAGATATGTGTGAAATAATGATGGGGATCCTGAATACATCCAATGGATTTTGTGGCCATGTGACACCCCCTTTGCATGCACAAACCCAAAATTTTCAAAGTTTTGGAAGTTTATTAAAATCAATTTCACCCCTCATTAATGTTCATTAAGGGGTAATTACAAATGCTATGGCCCATCAATAAAGAATTATAGTATCCATTTTCATTGTGGATAAGCACCATTTATCACCAAAAAACCTTTGTCTAATTGTGTGGCTTCATTAGTAAGATGAACAACTAGAAAATTGTTATGACATTGGATCTGCCAAAAAGAGAGATTTTCAATGTGATGCAAATTCTACTCAATCCTATTTAGTATACATTTTGGAATTGCTTGAGACTGAAAACAGTTGTTGTGAAATTACTGGATAACCAAGAGAGAGTCCTTGAAAATCATCAATTGAGAGATTGCTAACATGTCAATATTATCTTTGATTTAGAGTATAAAGCATAAATCTCAACAAAATGGTTTGTAGTGCATCCAAGATTCCAAGAGAACCTAACCACTTCTTTTCCACTATGGGCAAAGAGGATCCCCCACAACCGCCACTCCTATTCAAAGTGTTACTATTAATAATCACTAAATAAGATATTTTTTAAGTAACTACTAATAATATACATCATGTTCAAAACCTATTTTTAATTTTCCAATGCTTACTCTTTTAATTAATCTTCTATTTAGCTTGGTGGTGTAACAACATTACTCACAATAGTTTATTTAGTATGCACTAATAATATAATAATAATAATTTATTTTTAAGGTTACATCCAATCCAGACACCAATTTGGTGTATGAGACCCCCTTGTTTATGGGAGAAGGGACCTCCCTTTGCATAGCGATGTAACTACTAAAGTCTACAGACATGTACATACCCTAACCCCCTCTGGATGTGAACCTATGACCTCCTAGGAGGAAACACATGTTATTAACCATTAGGCCCACTCAATCCTGCCATGATTCATTAACTTATTCTAACATTTCCCTCATTGTTTTAAGAGTACAAGAGAGAGAATGTTGGAATGTCTCAAATTTCTCATGTGCAAATGACTTTATGAAGACATTTGTACACTAATTTTGAGAAGGGTAAAAGGGTTAATGTTGTGATGTTGAATATACTCCCAGATAAAATGGTACTAAACCTTAATGTGTTTTGTACGTTAATGAAACCTTAATGTGTTTTGTGGCTTCATGAACCATGGGAAATGAACAAGTAAAACTCTTTGATTGTGATTATAGTACATGATCTGTGGTTGTTTTTACGGTACTCTTAGTGCATCAAGTATGAGATGCAGCCATATCATTTTTCTCTTTGTAGTTCAACACATTACAAATAATAATGTACATTAAGAACACTTGAAAGGAGTGATTCATTTAATAGTTATTATTAATAAATTTTAAATTATTTAAAATAGTGTTTTTGGAAAAGTTCCCAACAAAAAATATTATAACTAGGCATTCAACATAGTTCTATATGTCAAAGTTCTCAAAACATAATTTCTTTATGTCTCAAAATTTTTGAGGATTTGAAGCCACCAAAATATTAAACACCTAGAAATATATCATCAATGAATCTTTTGCTTAGCCAAATTCCAACAAAAATAAGTTTTTCTATATTGTTTTGAATCAACCATGTACTTCACAAATCTGCATATCATATTTACAAAATCAATTATAACTTCAAAATAATGCAATTAGGCATAAGTTTGGCAATTGGAGATCCGAGTAAATTATCTTGTACCTCTCGCATGCTAAGCAAGCACTCTACCATATAAGCTACATCCCCATGACGTTGAGTTGATGCCCCACTATTAAAATTCAGAGACAGTAAAATTGACCATAAAATGTCCCAACAAAGATATTATTGAGTAGATGGCCCAAGTGAAAAATGATGAGCATTTTGTTTGTCCTCTTATATGTTTGAATTATAAAATCCTGCTTGTCTTATTGTTTAATGTCTGGTTCTTCATCATACTATAAGGTTGTGGTTTGTTAATGTATTGGTTATTGTAAGGTAAAGTTTATATCTACGTGAGTGGTTTGATTCTATGATTTAGAAGGTTGTTAGATCTAGTTAGACTTGATATATTCTCTACAACTATTTATATCTTATTTTGGTGTGTGGTTGAGATATTCTCTCAATAGTTTGTTAGTGATATTTTTGTAAATATATTCAATTTTTTAAGGAATTTTCTCAAGGAATAGTCTCATGGAAAACCCTCTAAATAATCCCCATGATTTATGGATGGTAAATGGAGTAAACCATTAGCCTTGATTACGAATCCTAACACCAAGGGGTCTAGAGAGTTGAACTTGTGACCTCCCTAACTAAAAATTTCTAAGTATTTTATATAGCTTCTAGACAATTTTTGCAATGTATAGAGTAAAATATTTGTATTTTGTTAAATTTGAGCAACTCATTTTTTAAAAAATGGAAATTCGCAAATATTATTTTGGAAATAAACATAAAAAATTAGCCCATGGGCTAAATTTCACCCCTAAAATTTTCCATGCTTGATGTTAATATATCACTCAAAAACCATTTTTGTGTGTGAAGAAACCATGTCTACTCTCCCATTTCTCTACGTCGTATCAGATATAGTATGGGCCTAACCCTCTCACACAAGGGGTTTGTGATCATGGCATTTACGTATTGTTAATCCTTCATAAATATGTAGGATTAGCTTAGAGAGTGTGGATATCTTTTTGGTGAGAGTAAATTATTGTTGTTGTGAGCATTTTCTATGGGTTGTATTTAGAAGTTTTACATGATTTGTTTTTAGCAGCATGATTTGTTTGTCCATTGATTTTCCCAGCTCAAGAGACACATATTTGTTACTTTTTTCCACAAAGGAGGGGAATGGTGGATTTTAGGCTTGAAATGAAAAGGAGGGAAAATAATAGTTATATTAGGGTGTGACTTCTCATATTAGCGAGTGAAAAATTAGATGAATTCCCTCATGATAGTACAGGAAATTCGAATAGCACGAGAGACAATGGGTGGCTCATCTGGTTCTTTGATTTGGCATTTTTCTAGGAGTGGATTGAAGTAATATATTTGTACAAGCATGAACATCCTAGAGTTAGTGATTATATTTGTAACAAAATGTATACTTTGTCGCATTGTGGGATTGAGAGATACCTCTTTCGTACTTTCTGCATGCTTGTGCACAAGCCCAACCCTTTGCTCGACAGGTTTTTCATCAACATGTGCACTAAGTCTCTTAGGATTGCACTTAAAGTATACTAGTTTCTTATGGCAGAGGCTAAGGATTCAGACGATAGTGAGGAAATTAGTATAATCCGAGATAAATGTCAGCTGGTTTCCACTTTGATGGGGGGAGTGGTAGCCCCTAGTTAGGCCTCAAATAAATCTACCTAGTCCTAGGAGTAAGAATTGTGCATTGAATAAGTTGCTTTATTCAAAGAAACAACTTTTATCTCTTACTTCGACACATCATAAAACTCAGCCACTCACATCTCCTATTGGTTCTACAAATAGTAACACTCGGGAGGAAAACAAAATCACTACAAATGCATCAGAGTCATCCTTGAAATTTTTCAAGAAACTTGTGCCTCGCCCAAAGGTGAGGGATGCACTATTCAGAAAATTCATTGAAAAGGAGGATGAAGAACTAGACAAAACAAAGGAATCATCAAAGGAAACTAACTAGGAAATCTTTTTTGGAGGATACTAAGAGTTTAAAAACACGAGTAGGCTAAAGAAGATGAATCCAGTGTTTACATTTTCATTCATTATTCCCCTATAGGTTCAAGAGAAATCAAGTGCGTCAAATTCATCCACCAAACGTTTAGTGAAATGCAAGTGAAATTATGATGGTAAGAAAATGTATCTCAAAACCAAAAAGGCAATTTCAGGTTCAACTCAAGATGAATGGTTATACAGATAATCCAATATGTTGAAGGATCACTGAAACTATACCTCATTGCGGTTATCAAATATTCATATGGGGATTGATATCCAATAGTTTAGAGGATATCCATGATCTAGAATTTTAGCATCATACAGTTATGAGAGTTATGAGACATTTCAAGTGATAATGATCCAAATTATGTTTGGAAACTTGGGTTACAACTGGGAGACTATATGAGACCCAGTGTAGTTTGAAGCCTGGAAAATTTCGAAATGGTTAAAGATGTTGATGAAGACCTTAAAAGACATGGATACAAGTACCTGTTAAGGGGGGATGTTGGAATTATTAACTCCAACTTGTCGTATTGTTTAATGTGTGATTCTTCATCATATTATAAGCTTGTGGTTTGTTAATGCATTTTTTATAGTAAGGTAGATTTCTCTACCTAGGTGTATTTGGTTCTATGATTTGGAAGTTGTTAGATCTAGTTGGACTTGAATGATTCTATCTAACTTGTTAGATCCTATTTTGGTGTGTGTTTGAGATATTCTCTCAATAGTTTGTTAGTGCGGATAAGATTTTGGTGTGTGTTTGAGATATTCTCTCCAAATTTTCTACGTGATAAGATTTAAAACCACTGTTGACTTGGGTTTTGAACTAGGGTTATCCGTATGACACATGGGAATATTCACCAATGTCTTCTAATGACTTATCACGTCATCCATGTGATAGGTGGGAATATTCACCAATGTCTTATAATGCATTGCTTCAATTTGGTGGTGGATGCCTAAGTGGATAGTTGTATAGAGCATAAAAGTGAATTAGAGTAATGCAAGCAAATTTGTAAAAGAAGGCTGATGAAGCAAATTTGTAAAAGAAGGTTCAAGTGTGTAGATAGAACCTTTGGTACATATCAATCAAGATGGCCAAGTTTATCTAAGGCGCCAATTCTGAAAAGGAAAGAGACAGTTATTGGTTTTGTACTTTTCCATAAATACATTATGATCAAATTGTTTTGTTTTTCCATTCAAAAATTTGTTTGAATTGCATTCCTAGCATTGATTTGTTATTTCAATTGCCATACAAATGAATCAAATTGTTTTTCTTTGTCAATAATATGGTCAAGTCAATTCAATTTATAAGGTAATTGAATTTTGAGCTTAAGAATCTGATCGATTGAGGCATTAGTAGTGTAAATCTTTGTAAGAGATGAAATAAAACTTTGCATGGTGGGTGATTCTTGTCAAGGAGGAGGAGAGCAAAGAGCCTAGAAAAAAGGAGAACTCTAAGAGTTTATAGAGCATAGGGATGGTGTGGAGAGGTAATAAAATTGAAATTAACTTGGAGTTATCATATATTTAGTCCATGCTTATGTTTTATATTTTCAAATTAATTCTCCATCACACAGTGTCATTAAGCATTGAAGCTATTTGTTTATCGATGCTTATTATACACATAATATAATATTTCCCTACCTAGGGTTCTAAGGGATCACTAATTGAAAAAGCCTAGGGTAAGAGATCTTGGATTGATAAAAAGGAAAAATTTGTTTGCCTTTGCGTACTTATCATGTATTGCTTTCTTTGATTTTATTTCGCTGAAGGTTTGGAGTTGCTATTATAGCTTTGTATGGCTTTTCTCTCTTGAGTCATTGTTGGCCATTATTATAGCCTTATGGACAATTTAGTTGGCCATTATTTCGATAATGCCTTGTTTGTGTTGCAATCACAAAAATTATTATTTTCCTACTTTGGTGTATTGATCATTGTTGGTTCTAGAGGCCATAGTTAGCATTGCAATCTTTTATTTATTGGTGCCTACTTTGCATATTGATCATTGTTGGTTCTAGAGGCCATAGTTAGCATTGCAATCTTTTATTTATTGGTGCCTACTTTGCATATCATGGGATCTTACCCAACCTAAGGGTTTATGAATGGAAAATGCATGATGTTTTTAATGCCAAATAAAACGTGTCTTTGTTTCAGGTCTCACACATTGTTTAATTAGGTCTCACACATTGTTTACTTTTCTTTTTTGGTGAAGGTATCAGTTTATGTGGTGACCTTTTATGTCTTTTAGCCCCGACATCATTAATAGCTATATTAGTAAGCAAAGATAACATTGACATTATTATTTAATTTTGCATTTATGTTGCATGGAATAAAACTTTAGCTTTGCATTTATGTTGCATGGAATAAAACTTTAGCTTAGCCAACAATGTTAGGGTTGATGAATCATTGTCACCAACTATGGGTAGAAAGGATTTTCTTATTCCATAGTTATGACATTGTTCAATTTATTTGTTTGGTGGATAAAAGTGTTGAGGTTCTTTCCCAAATTTGCATGCCTATGCTCCATTAATCCATTGGTATCAACTCGTATTGACTTGCAGTCAAAATTATTATAGTTGGTGAAACTCTTCTTCCCCTATGTTTGGCCAATAATCAAGATTATTTTGTCCTTTAAGTGAACTCACAATTTGAGTTTTAAAAGATAATATTTTTGTCGAGTATTAATTCCCATGTCACTTCTTTTTGTTAGTTTAATATTTAAGCTTGGTTAGCATTACAATTATTTATTTATCCAACACGTGTGTCATTGCTAGTTAGTCCACAATGTTGACATCATTTGTGTTGAAGTTGTTTGTTTCATTGGTGTATATCTTGCATAGAGGACAATCTCACCCATCCCAACACCGTAATGGGTCATGGATTAAAAAACTATATGTACCACAAAATGTGTGATGCTTGGGGGTATAGATATGTCCATGAGTGGTGTTCAGATCGTCATCAAGCCTTGTACTCTTTCACTATTACTACTTACTTAGATCGCAAGTCTAGTTCAAAGAAGCTCTTACCCATCAAATTGTGGTTTGTTTGCTCATCTTCAGATTGATAACTCTATTCAAAGAAACTCTTACTCATCAAATTGTGGTTTGTTTGCTCATCCTCATATTGATAACTCTATGGGTGGATCCCTATGCAATATTGTAGATCACAACCTCCTTTTGTAATCCTCCAACTACCACTTTGTTGGATGTAAACCTTTACAACATATTTCCTACATCATCATTACAAGGTAGTTATGGATTGGCTCTTTGGTATCCCTCTCCATAGTGGTTTAGACTAGTTGCCCCTCCACATACCATGTTACTAGCAACCACAACCTATCTCACACCTTGGATCAACCTAAGAGTGAAAGGTTTAGTTCGATCTAGATCTAAATCAATTCATGGCTAATTAGTTTATATCTCGGCCTAGATAATCAATGATCTTACCATTTCTTGTTGGTTGATGTCTCAATTATAGATTGCAACACTATCAATAACTCAATAATATGGCTTATAGTCACAACACTTTGCATTAATTTCTTGTGTTGGATTTGAGCAATGTTTAGATCATGGTGTCAAAGATCAAAGTTACTTAATGCACTCAAATCAACCTCTACAATGTGAATAGGTCCTCCGTGTTTGGTGTACGTATAGACTCTTTCAGATCTTATGTGGCATCCTTCCATAGGGCACTCATTTTATGATTCTTTTCTCGACTATACATGAGTACCTGATCAAGCCTTTTGTGCTAGGACTCATTTTAGAGGATTGAACACTTTTTTATCCTTTCCTAAAGTTGCACTTAAGGGTGTACAGTGTGCATTGGATTCTCTTTGCCTCAAGAGTTTGAAATTTGTTGCTTGGAGTTCTTATGTGGATCTTTGATAGTGTTTCTAGCTTAAGGTTACTAGGTCCTTTTTAGGGTTTCAATCATACTTCCTATTTGGACCTCTTAGTGTCCAATATATAGGCCCCATTTTTCTTTTGATGATTGATGGTGTTTACTTGTGTTTGACGTCTTTGTTCTAGTTCCTAACCGGCACCTATTTTTTTGGAGCATCCATGTGGTAGTTGTTAGTGTTTTACATTGTTGTGCCTTTGTAGTCAATCCTCTTCTACTTTAGAATTCAACCATGTTCTTTGAGGTTACTTGTCCCTCCTCTATAGAGTTTTGTTTGTGCTTCCTAATTGGATATTTTATTCTCTAGAAACCCCATACTCTTTCCCTTTAATGCATCCTTTTGGGATCTTCTTCAGTGTTAGCTACAAGGCATTTTCGGCATAGGTGTTTTAATCTCTTTTGGGAATGGATTTTTCCCTATGAGTTTTCACCCTTTTCTCCACTTATAAGAGTTTTGTACTTGGTTACCTTACTAGGCCTTGTTGTCAAGACCCATTTCTTGTCTTATTTTTTATATTCCTTACATTTCACTTAAGGGGGGTGTTAGTGTATATAGATAGTTGTTAAGCTCACATAACCTAATACATATATGTTAGCTTGGTATACTAATATGATGTGTCAATACACCTAGTTTTCCTAGCTAGTGTACCATTAAATTGCAAGCTACTCTCTCTCAATTTGTTATAAATACAGGGGATCAGTACTCTTCTACTATACCATAACAATGTATATATTTAGTATTGTTGTTCTATTATTTGTCCATATCAAGGCTCATTCATATTCAAGTTAAACTTGGATTTTTACACTGATAGGCGTTTATATCTTAGAATTTGGGGTGGACTACTATCTATGCTTTTCGTAGATTGAAAGAGGATGGGACAAGTGTATTGTCCAGATTGATTTTATGGGCGTCGTTCAAAATTCGAAATAAACAATTATAAAAAAATAAATATAAAAAATAATTGATAGTTGATGCATGGATAACTCATAGCTCATTCATGGATAATAGGTAGTGGTAGTAACAGATAACTCATTTAACTAAAGAAGGTAATAGGTAGTTGAGGCATAGAGAACATGTGATTGCAACTAAGCATGGAGAACAAGTAAAAGATAACGTGTTTATGGCACTTAACTTGTGACCTATCGGTATTCACCGGCCACAAGTTAAGTGGTTGCGCTAGTTTATAGATTGTACAAGAGAATAGCAGCCCACTTACATTTTCGAGTTAAACTTGAATTTTTCATAGATTGTATAAGAGAATAGCAGCCCGCGTGCATGGTGTGTCTATTTCATTCTTCATTTGTTTGTGTTGTGGTTATAGAAACTATTGCCCCCATTGTACCTTTAACAATGAATATTTATTGTGTGTTTTCATTTAACATGGATATAAGTTGACTCTTTGAGTTTAGATTAACGATTCAAACTTTTCTTCATTCATCTATATTTTACTACCTGTATAGAGTTCACAATTAGCCATCATTGGTTCCTGAAATATAGTGATGGGTATTCCGCTTGTTACGCAAGCATTATCAACCATCATTGCTTTGTTCCCCGACAATGGCGTTAAATTTTACTGCAGGATACCAACACGCTATACGCACATTACCATTTTTACTTTTGCTAATTTTAACCGTTTCGAATCTAGATCCATGATATGAAAAACCCGGCGATCAATTTGTATTATATAAGAACAGCCTACGGTACGTTCACCATTTTTATCATGCATTTATTTCAATAAATAGAAAACTGTCTACACTTTTTCAAACAGTTTGGGGACGTAGGTAAGATGGTAGAGCGTTCGCAAACAGTTTAGAGATGTAGCTCAGATGGTAGAGCGCTCGATTAGAATAAATGAGGTATGGGGATCGATGCTCCGCGTCTGCATCATTCTGGACTGTTATATTTGAATTCTGCAACTTTTGATCATCTCCATTATTCTAGAATTTATATTTGAATTCTGCAACTTTTGATCATCTCCATTATTCTGGAATTTATATCTGAATTCTGTAACTTTTTATTAGTTGAAGACGTCACGCACAAATGTTTGAATTCTGCAACTTTTGATCATCTCCATTATTATGGAATTTATATTTGAATTCTGTAACTTTTGATTAGTTGAATTCTGTAATTTGTTCCGTCAAATTATGCATATGTATTAGTTAAGCCTATTATCTCCACAGAACTTGAAGTTATCCAACGTAGCACCACTCAGTCGTTGTAGTATAGTGGTGAGTATTCCCGCCTGTCACGCGGGTGACCCGGGTTCGATCCCCGGCAACGGCGATCACTTTTACGTTGGGATATAAAAACACAGTATACGTTTTAAAAACAGCTAAGTCTATATCCCATAATATGGGGATGTAGCTCAGATGGTAGAGCGCTCGCTTAGCATGCGAGAGGTATGGAGATCGATACCCCGCATCTCCAGTTTTCTGGAAATTTATATTTGGATTCCGCAACTGTTGTTAGCATAGTTTAATAACTCTGTTGAAAGGGTTCAGTTGAAAACATACTTATCAATCGTGTGTTGTTTGCCTTTCATATTTGTTTTTATGTTTTTTATACAATTGGATCTCTTGTACATAGATCTGCATACAGTGAAAGTAATAATTTTCCAAAAAAGAATCCCACATATTCTTATGTTTTTTATACAATTGGATCTCTTGTACATAGATCTGCATACAGTGAAAGAAATAATTTTCCAAAAAAGAATCTCACATATTCTTAAAACATGCATGGGATCCAATAAATGTGATATTAAAAGTTCTTCCCAATATGGAAAAGATCACAAAATTTGGAATTTTTGTTTATTGTCTTTCACTACTATACCAGGGGCATTTTAAGACGAATACTGATATCGTCTTTAATATCCCACCAAATTATTTATTTAATATTTTATTATTAATTTGTAATCCTCGCTTTGTTTATTTAATTTTCTTTTAATTATGATTTTTAAAATTTTTATTGCATTACTGAAGGCACTCCAACTAAGTGGGGAGGTCCTTGTTGAGGTAGGTAACACAAATAGTTAGCGAGATCTTGCGGGCTACTTCCTACTTGTAACGCCTCATTTTGACATTACTACCTGAATTATTATTATATGTTGTATTTGCTTGATTGTGAGACTTCGTCAGTTTGACAACACTGTGGACATATAGTTCTATTATTTTGTCGAGATATATGTGTATGTGTGTGTATGATGTTAGTGTTATGATATGTAATCATGTTTGATATATATCGTGTGTTAATTATGTCTTATATATGCAAATTATTGAATGATGGGTACGTGGATACTGTTAAAAGTTATATGTTGAATGAATGAATGTTATACTATGTGCATGGTAAATAGAAATGATTTGCTTATTGTTTCTTAATGACGAAATGTACGGTATACATGTCAAGGATTTTGCACGATATTCTAGATCGTATGTCAGAGACTAACATACAGGTTAAAATGGCTAAGTGATAGCTAGATCCTACGAGGTGGGAGTGCCTAGGGGACATGGATTTCGAAAGATAAATGGTATGCAAGTGATACATTATTTATTTTCACATGATTATTATGTTGATTATCATAATGTATGGGTGGGGTAGGGTTTCAGGCAACTCAACTGCCTAGATTGGTTATACGATGACAAACTAAGTACAAGTCGCAACATAGTTATTATGTCAATGTAGACATAGTCTCTTGTTCCATTAGGGGGGTGGTGGCTTTACCCACCGTTTATCCACAAAACCCAGAGTCATGGGAGGGCTATGCTATGGTGCGCTCCCCAAGGTGTGTGATGATGACTCGTGGTTGCCTACTGGGAAAGCTTAGTCGATGTAGTCGACACTTCCGCTTACGGGTTTGAACTAGAGCCGATCATGGCTTGACACTTCAGGGAAGTCCAACAGAGGAATGATAGGATGTGGAAGTTAGTTGTGAACTAGATAGACGATGTAGGTAGATAGGTGTAGCTTGAAGTCAAGAAAAAAACTTGATTTAACTATACATGTTGAAGACCTTTGATTGATTTAAGTGTTGTAACTCAATAATGTATGAATTGTTCATAAGTTAATAAGATACAGTTAGGTAAAATATTGTACATTGCAAACTGTGTTTAAACCTATGTCAGTAAACAATAAATTTTATGATTATAAATGATGTGTGTAATTTAGTACTATTAATGTACCTACGCGATCTATGTAGGCCTTGGCTACACTTACATAGCTCGTCTACTTAAATATATGAATTATTTATTGAATTATTGCGTGTATGTGTTGTGATTCTAAATGATTGACTATGTACTTTATTATACTTAATTAATAATTAGCTTAACATTTATGTTGAAATTATTCAAAGAATGGTTATTAATTAGGTTATGGTAAGGTATTAATGATTCAAATGATTAACTAGGATAAGGATCTCGTCGATTAAATAATTGAATATGTTGATAGAGTGACTTAGGTGGTAATAAATGATGATCAAGTTCTAATGTTGATTAATGTTAATTATTATTGATTAATAATGATTAATGATGTTGATAATGTTATTAAGAATTCTTGATTTAATAAATTGTTGAATAAAAACTTAGTTATTAAGTCATTAAATAAGTATTAATGAGGCTGATTATTGTTAACCACGTTACTAATAACTAGATTAATAAATGCTAATTAAAAGATGAATTATAACAGTTCCATCCATGATGATTAGTTATAATTAATTAGGATTAATTATGATTAATTATAATGTGGTAGTAAATAAAGATCAATTAAGGTTATTAAAATTAATTATGATACATTATAATTTAGGGCTTCCTGGTTAAAACATGGTAAATAATGACATTTTTGTATTTTAATTTAATTAATAAAAGATTAATTATAATTATGAACATTGAGTTATGAGGTCACCAAAGGTTGACTAGTAATTAATGTGGTAAAATGTGTAAGTGTAAAACACTTACAGTTGGTGGGTGAACCAACCCCAAACTTAAACTATATAATATATAACATAAATTATTATTTATTAATTAAAAATTATATTTTGAAATAAGAAAGAATTGTTAAAGTTGTGCCTAGAAGGTTGTCGGTTGAGTTAAATATTAAATTAATATTATTATTATGGATTGGTTTGAGGCAGCCTGACAGAGTAGATGAGAAGGGGGTTGGGACATCATTAATGAAAATGATAGGGGTAGTAATGGAGGAGAAGAGTTGGCAAAGGGATATAAGGGGAAGAATGGACATAGGAAAATCATCTTTGGATTTTTGGAGAAGGATAGGAAAATTGCAGAGGAGAATAGAGGGGAAGTGTTGCAGGATTTTGTTAAGGGAAATTGGTTGGCTTGTACTCAGTTTGGGCTCAGGGGTCCAAAGGGGAACTTTTGGAGCTTAGTGGTTGGCGAGACTTCGCCAATTGGTAGGGTGGCAGACCAGGTTGTTTAGACGATTGAGTTTCTTGGGTTGGGGAATACTTTTGGGTGTAGGACATACAACAAAGACAAGGAGGAGCAGAAAATGGAACATCTAGCTATTGTTAAGGTATTTATCATATAGGTATAAGGCCCTTTCTAACTCTGTAATTTTTACTTATGCTAGTTTTTCTAAAGAAATTTTATTTGAAATACATATATATATATATATATATATATATAATACATATATATATATATATATATATATATATATATATATATATTGTTGCACGTGCATAGTTAGCAAATAAAACTTGAAATTAGAAAAACATTATATTTTTATAGGCATATAAAACCCTGCTTTTACATGGATGAAAGTTAAACATAAACCACAAAACAAAACAAAAATTTGACACAGTATGTAAACAATGTAAAAGGATTTAGATTTATTCATAAACTCACAAAAACTAGGACAGGCTCCTACACTACTGGGAGGAGGGGATAGTTGATGTCGCGCCAAGTTGAAGGAGAGGTAGGGAGATATTTTTCCAGCTAGTTCATTCAGATCTGGTGGCACCATGGAAACAAAACCGTGATTCCCTGTGGAGGCCCTTGTTTAGGTAGGTAGCGCAAGCAGGTTGTGAGATCATGCGGGCTACTTTCTACTCGGAGGCAAGGACAGTTAATGTCGCACCAAGTCGAAGGAGAGGTAGGGAGATATCTTTCCAGCTAGGTCATTGAGATATGGTGGCACCATGGCAATAGATCTGCAATGCCCAAAAAATATAGATCTGGGCAATAGATCTGTGATGCCCTAGTCCAAAAAAATGTAAAAACGTGCATATGGTCTATTCTCTGGAGAAGGGTCATTGCCATTTTGATCTATGCAAGTAGAATCTTTGTGTCCTGTAGTAATCCCTTTCCACCATGTCAATCCAAAGGAAGCACCTCTAGAATAGATACGAAGATGATGATTCTAACTGGAATATTTTAGAGTCCATGTCTGTAGGGGTTTGTGGGCTTGTTAAGCTCCATGGTAGTTAGGTCAATGTGGTGGTTGTAGTATATATTGGATGGAAGAATCATGGGAAGAATGGGAAAGACAATCCCTATTTCAATGCCATATTCTCTCTTCATTTTGGGCACTCGCTCATTGTGGAAGTCAGTGCTGTGGAAATATTGCCTACTTTTCAATACTTGAAGATGGCATTCGTATTGTGGTTGTAAGCCTCCAACAAAGAATATGCAAAATGTAAGAAGGAAATGGGCACAACCATGGTTGAGAAGGACTCCATAAACATTTGGATTGATCTTGCGACTTCTTCTAAAGGGCATTCTATCGTAATTCGATATCAAGGATAGAAAAGAACAAGGGTTCAAGAGACACCATACAATTTCCATTTCTCCTTTTCTTTAGAAGCAGTCTGTTGCTGCTTCCTCCTCTTCCTCTCCTGAAAAAAAAAGGTAAATATTATTTCTCTTTTGTTTCTTTAGTATTTCTTTTGGGGGATTTTAGAGGTTTCAAACCACGGACTCTGTATTAGATTTCTTCTTGAGGGTTACCCTACCCTAGTCAATTTTCTTCTTTCATCTTCACTTTTGAGCACTCCTTAATGTTTTTCTCATTGTTGGAAAATATGAGGAATTTTCCAATACCTAGAAGCACGATTGCTATTGCAACTACAAGAAGTGGGCATGACTTGCACACCATGAAGGAAGTGGGCACGACTTGCACACCATGTACATGTCCATCTAAATCAAACTCTGTGGTGTCCAGGTTAGTATTCTCTTCCTCCTGCAAATTTGTATCCATTTATTTTTATTTTTATTTTTTAGGTGCAAATTGGTTTGTACAAAACCATGTTAGGGTTTATACCGGATCACATGAATATGGAAAGAAATTAAGAATAGAGGGGTACAAATGTTCCTTTAATACTTCCATCATCTCGCAACCAAGAATACCTTTGATCACAAGAGAAATTCATTTAACTATTATATGAACAACTGCACAACTCCATGCAAATATTCATGGAAGAACTGCATCATCGCATCCAAAGGAGACCTTAGCAGTGTGATAAAGTCCTAGTTTGTAATATGAGAGAGGATGGAACACATGCTTGATGTTTATTATTTTTCTTGAGTGGTGGCCAACTTGTCTTTTTTTAAATTTATTTCCAAGTTTTCAATGGTGTTAGACTGAAAAAACTAGCACATTAAAATCGTGAATAACTTTGGATGTCATTGTAGATAATTAGGGCATATGATAAGATTTGGCCTCAACTAGATAGGGTTGGTATCTAGGAGATAGAAATAGTTATGGGGAATGAGTAATGGGGATTGAGCACTGTCATAGGCTCATATTCTTAACTTTGTATTTTCATCTCTAGTAGTGGCTAAGCTCATGATCTTGAGGGTTACAAATTTTGTGTTGCTTTAGGAGGCTGAATTAAGTTCAAGGCCAAACACATAAAGTCTTAATGGGAGTGAATAACATGTAATTCCTTTGTTAAATGTTGTTTTTATATGTATTGATTGTACTTGTTTAAAAAATATTTGATAAACTTTTTCTTATCTCTACAAATTTTTATTTATTTATTCATTCTACAATTGCTATGTATCTCTTACTTATGTTGGTTTTAGAATAATATTGGAATTTATCATGAATTTGGAAGCATGGAAATAATGGAAAATCAACTTTCCTTTTGTTAATTTTCATACAAATATTTTCCCTATTAAAAATGTTAAGTTTGGAGTATTGGACTATTTTGGTATGGATATGCATACAAATAATGGTCTTGTTTTGTATTAAAGCTTATTTCCAAGTTTTCCATTTACAACTGCTTCAATACAGGCTAATTACATGATATAGGCAATGACCAAATGCATATTAAACATCATCTATGGATGGTTATATAATATCTTCTTCCTTTACTGAACTATGTAAGGATTTTCTTTTTCTCTTTGGAGAGCACGAGTGGGACAATAGTTTAGTGTAGTCATTTCATTCATCTATGTATAATTAATGTGTATGTCTTTATGTGCAAAAATATCTTGATTTGACTTATTAATCTTTTTATAAGGTCTTTGCATAATTTCAAGTTAATTTGGTGTGCTTCCATACTCTTGAGTCCTGAGATAGATTGACTTTAGTTTAAAGATTAATCTAACATACATGTATTTTTAAAATCAAGGATGCTTTAAGAAACTGTGTGATCTATTAATCTTCCCAGGCCCAAGTTGGTAATGATGCATTTTAATGTGTTCATTGAGCACAGTGTTGTTGGTGCAAAGGCAATTGGGAGACACACCATACACATGGAAAGGTAGATATCCTTTTGGTTCAAAATGGGATGGTGTTTATGCTTGAAAATGTTTGGAATTTTTATATATGTGAAAGCATCACCATGAATTCTCAATTCTCTTATAATTGTAATTCTCTTATAATTGTAAATAGTGAATTCTCAATCTTCTCAGTTTTTTGAATTTTTGGGCATTAACTTCATGGTTGGTTCTTTTTCTTGAGTTTGGGAATGCAACACTTCATGTTTGTTTTCTTTATGTTTTTAAATATAAATTTATAATGTGGTTAGTGTTTCAAGCATCCAAATCTCAAAGATTAATTAGTTATTTGGTTCATAAGGTTCCTAAGTTAAATACAAAAATGTGGAGGTACCGAAAGTGTGTGAAGTGTGCTTTTATTGGGCTTTTAAGAGTTATCTTAGCTCATGAGTAAATGTTGAGTTCTTTGGCCATGTAATGCATAGAAATGTTTGTCTTCACAAGATTTGAGTGTTTACTAATCACATAAAGAACTCTTGACTGGAACAATATTTGCGGAATATTTTGGATATTGTGTGGTTATTTATTTGATGGTTATTTTGGATATTTATGGATATTGTGAATGACATACATTTTATGTTTATGCTTTTCACATTTGTTATGCTTGTACTTTTCAAATTCGTTACTATTGGATTGTTGGTATGTTCCTACGTCTCATGCTTATAAATTTATTATATGCTTTTCACATTTGTTATGCTTGTACTTTTCAAATTTGTTACTATTGGATTGTTGGTATGTTCCTACGTTTCATGCTTATAAATTTATTATACTTTTAGCCTATTAAAATAAAATAGTCATATTTACATTTTCTTTAAATGTCCTATTTTTATAACTTCTATTAAGATTTAATACAGAAATCTGTGTTCATTTGCGTTTCTTTGATTAAGATTTTGGTTTCTTTTTCATGTCAGTTTTTGAAGGTTTATGTATTTTCTTATTCTCTCTTATTTTGTGTGTTTAAATGTCAAGTTTTTGTATTTACTGGGCTCTTTGTTTCTCTACCTCTGGATTCAGGAGACGTATGTGTAAGGAGGTGTACCATGGGCTAAAGTTTTTTTTTCATCTTTGATTCCATTGAATAATTAATGAAAATCTATGTGGATTGGTGGATACTTAATATTTGGATTAGTAGAATCCAAATTAGTCTCACGTTCTAGGAAAGATTTGTCCATAACTATGAAATCCTTGTCAAAGATCTAAAAGTGTTTAAATATTACAACCCAAAGCTATACAAAGAGATAGAACAACTACTTTCGTTTGATGACTTTAGGTGATGTTTGCTTTCCCATGTATATAGAACGTATGCTTGTATAAGTTCTAACTTATGAGCAAGTTATTAAATACGGTATATGATGTCTGGACTCTAATGTTGCAAGAGATTAAAAGGATTATAGAAGATAACCCTCTCTTTGAACCCAAGCTGACATTAGAGTGTTAAGGCTTAGAACCCTCATTATTCAAAGGTTCATTCTCTCTATGTTTCATCATTAAATATTCTAGAATGATGGGCTATTAATTTCTTATACAATTGTTTTGGATTTTGATTATTCTCGTATTCTTTCTCCTTTTCCATGTTTGTCAATGCGAGGTTGTTTTTGTTTACAAGGTTATTTGTTTTTGTATATTTGAATTTTGAGTGATTTATGTCTCAACAGGGTGCAGCATTAGGAAGAGTCTTTATATATGTGATTCCATTGAACGATTAAGATATAATTTTGCAAACAACACTGGATATGCTTCATAGTTGGCTAGATAAATTCTAAACAATTATGATTTTCCAGGAAAGATTGATTCAAAGCTGTCAAAATACTTAGTGACAATCTTGAAGTGTTCATAAATATTAGTCTAGAATTCTACACAGAGATGGCAGAGCTGGTTACACTGGATAACTTTAGGTGACATTTGTTTAAATATTATGTATATTTTACTACCTTGAATATTTTCTTATTTGTGTAATGTCTAACCTGGATTTCTGGTTAAATACATAGGGAAAATGAGTAGTTTAAACTGTAAACATATACACAATTTCAACAAATTTCCATGTTTCAAGAACTGAAAAGAATTGTACAATCCAACCTTATAATTCTCCCTAATTTGATGTTGCCTAGCATTAAACGTTTGAGGCTTCAAACCCTCATTAATCAAAGGTTATGCCTCTTTCATCTTTTATTCACTAATATTTCTTCATTCAAGTTCATAACTTCTCTAGAAGATATATCTTCCGTAATTTTTTTCAGCAAACAATATCTTGGCTGCATGTTGGATTACTTACACTTGCTAGATGCATTGTTTCTAGAATCCCAAATATTGTCCAGACATGCCCTCAACTATTGTTGCATACAATAATGTTTCTGTATTTTATAGATATTTGTAAGGAACATTTTACCTTGGACCTCTTCTAACTTCTAACAACCATTTGATGCGTTTCTATGTGTATTGTGTTTTTCTTCAGTCTTGAATAGCTAATGAGGTGCATACTAAAAATAAAAACCTCTCGTTGATTTGGAATCTGATTTACAAACAACGGGTCAAGACTTTAGTGATTTGGAATCTGATTTACAAACAACGGGTCAAGACTTTTTACTAATGGATATTGTACAGAAAAGAGAGGCAAAACCGGTCCAGGCCAAATAGATGTAGAATTTAATTTTATTATAAGCCCCTCATGAAAGATTTGTTATCTTAAAGAGTTATATGCAAAGAAGGTTTTCTAAATGCATCAACTCAGATTAATCCTCTCTTTTAAAAAAAATATTCAAAACTTTATTCAGTTTCTATTGTGTTTCCATCATTTCGAGGGATAAATGATCATGATCTGGATTTTGTTGGGTTTTTATGTATTGACTACTTGTATGGATGGTTCACAAAAAGAGATTTAAAAAAATAGAATTTTTTAGTTAAGTTGTAGGTAGAATTCATACTTGCTTGCTTTATTATATGACATTTAGTTAAGTAGTAGGTAGAATTCATACAGCTCAACACCATTAGGATCAACACAATGGAGTTAGTATCCAAGGATTCCATCCTGTCATATTATCCTGTAAATAGCCCAATATGCTTTATGTTCACCTTCGCAACTGGTAGTGTCCATAAGATTCAAGTCTGAGTGTCCACATGGTAGGCACTACCGAATTGTATCCAAAATGGTCTGCTCTAACAGATAATTTAATAAACTCTTCTATGGATATCATAGTAAGCCGCATCAATAGAAAGGTAATAATTGTAGAGAATTGTAGAGACACATAATGATTTTCTTTGATAGAAGAGTTAACGTTCGGCCTCAATATCAGGATGATGCTCTTAACGACTGCTGAAAGGTTAAGACTAGTTGTATTGCATATGTGGAGCATAATAATATTGAAAGATAAACTCAGATCTTTGTTTCAACAATATTACACACAATGATGTGTCTGATTAAATAACCAACAACTTAGGTTGATATCACTTCAATGGATACCTATGGGTTTTTATTCAGTAAAGTGAATGTGTAACTACAGTGAACTGTAATGACCGAGGGTAGGAAGAGGTTTTTCTAAAGGCAGAGTGAGTGTAAAAAGACCTCACTTGGAAAATATCCCTTCACTTATTTACTCATTTAATTTGTCTTTATTTTTCCTTGTACACAGATTAGTACAGTTATGTATCCTCTTACTACTTTGAACCCATTTCCTGTAGCATTCCATGGTGTGGAGTGATGTATGGTTATCAATTGTTTTTTAATACATGAACTTATTGTTTGCATTAATTATAATCATGGAAATGATGTCAGGTTAGAGAGCTTCAAGTTGTATTGGTATTGCTGGAAATAAAAGGGAAGATTGTAGCACTACTACATGGGAGCGTGCTTTGAGATGTTTTTTAAAGACTAAATTCTAATTTCTATTGAAGCATGAAGTCATGATTGATTATATATATATCGTTTTTGTGGGTTATAGATGGGGAACCCATTGCTTTATTTCTTCATAGTTGTTAATGCAAGGGAAGAGTTCATGTGGTGATATGGCCTTATTTCTTTCACCTCAGTTCAAATAGGCCCTTCTAATAATTGTATATTATATGTTCAATTCTATTAAGTTTGCAATTTTCAGCCAAATTTTCAAATTAGGTGGCAATGATATATTGCTATAAATTAAATTTGCTCATCCCTACTGAAATATGCAGGGGATTATCTGTGTATTCAAAATATTGTTGGACGTAACAAGGCCACATTCTCCTCCTCGGAAATATTCCAAGCACAACGTTGGACAAAGGGTGGAGCAATGCAAGGAAGCTTTAAGAGTACCAAGACTTATAATTCTTGGGACTGCGTTACCAATTTGTTGTTCAAATGCTACCTATGTGAGTGAGAGGTTAAAACAGGTTTCATTTATATCATATTCCTTATTTAAGTTTGAGATAAAAGTTTGAGATAAAGGAACGCATTTCATTTTTCATAAATTACTTGTTGCAGAATAGTGAGATTGGTAAAAGATGAAGAAGACAATATAGAGAGGGAAAATGCAAATACACTACAGTATGTCATACTCATACTTAATATTACAGGTAATTATTTATAAAAATATTAATATGAGGATTATTACTATTACTGTGCATGACAAGCAATGTCCAAATCTATTGAGATGACAACAAGAATTCTTAGTATTACTAGAAATTATAAGGGAAACAAAAGTCTTATAGGAAATGTTACAATATTCCTGCCTGAAGTTGTGACCATTGTTGACACCGCAAGAAGTAACAATCTTTTAGAGCGATTTATTTATATATCATTTGATTGTCTCCTTCCATATTAAATAATTCTAAGTTTGTGTTGTGTATCTATTTGGATTCCATATATAATGGCACATTTCGAACCTATCTTGGTATCCTTCATTTTATTACTTTATTTTTTACTAATTGCACTAACAACAACAATAGTGGCGTTTAGGTTAAAATGATGGAGGGATCGCAAGATTATAGCACATTATTTTATGTTTCTCTTTTGTTTGCAAGAATGTTAATGTTTGTGGGGTATAATGTAGATTACACTCAAATTAAACCAAATTCTAGAAAGGCTCTAAGAGGATCTAGGTTAACTATAAGATACAAATAACAAAATTAGAGAGTTAGGATTATAGGGTTCATAGTATTTCTTTACAAGACTACAAGAAACATAAAAAATGGTTTGTCAACCCTTTTCCAAGCTATATGTATTGAATTTATTTCTATAGTTATAATATATAATTGAAGGAAACCATATCTATTAACCTTATCCCAACCTTACTAAATGGTTACACTTAGTAGAATACAAATTATGATGGCGATTTTGTTGGATTGCATTCATTAGACTTGCATTGCATTTAATATTATCAATGCTTGACGGTAGCATCCATTTTGTGAATAAGCATAATTGATTCTTTTCCATGACACACCATCTTGTTCATGTATTCTTTGAAACAATGTGTTAGTACAAGCACAATGCCCACAACAACATCACACATTCAAATCTATTTCTTATTACATAATAGTGGATTTGAACATTGTTCCAAATGAATAAATGGGCGCACACACGTAGAAAACTAACCATGACCTATATCTTTTTATATGAGGAAGAGTTAGTCTACCCTTTGGTTTAATCAATTACTAACTTGTACATTTTATATAGATGAGGATGGTTCCCAACTATTTAGTGATTGTAAATGCTTGTAATTCCATTTTTTACATAACTATTACCATTTTCCTTCCATAACATGATCATCTTTTTTCTTTGTTTAAATGTTATTATTTGTGTAGAACAATATAGATTAAATAGACTATTTAAGCCAAAATACAGAGAGCCTCTAAACTCTCACACTTGGAAAAGATTGAGGCCAGCGTAGTGCCAACAACAAACCAGAGTTGCATGGAGATCTCATAGGCTGCTACAAGCTTTTATTATATAAATAAATACCCATTTCTCATTGCTTGTTCTTGCATGTTGCATTTGATGATACATCGTTACATTTCCATATGAGTTGTTTTTGCTTAGCTTGATTTTCTCCTTCCAATGAAGGCATTTCCATATGCATTAGCCCATGATGAATCTTCTTTGGTCTTCTCATTTGCATTACCCAATAGTATTTCGACTGTTGTGGGAACAACAATCTAGGAGGGTATAATAAGAGAGTGAGATCCAAATATTTTAGTAATTATCAGTGGCTATAGTCATTTCCATTACATTGTGCTAATCCTTTTCTTTTATAATATTGTTTTAACTTGTTGGAATGTGGATGTTTGTGTTGGACAATGAGGATTACACAGTTATTACCAGAAACTTAGATTCCAACCATTAAACTTCTACTGTGTAGAAGAATATCAATGCTTCTAGTCATATTCATTACATTGTGCTAATCATTTTCTTTTATGATTTTTTTTAACTTGTTGGAATGTGAGTGTTTGTGTTGGACAACAAAGATTACACACTTATTACCCTAAATGCTAGAATCTTAGATTTTGATTGTTGAACTTCTATTGTGTAGAAGAATATCAATGCTTCTAGGCTGTTTCCATTATGGAAATAAGCATACTTGATTTCATTCCTCGACTCACATTCTAGTTTAGGATTATTTAAATTAATCTATATGCAATGTTAACATTCACACATTTGGTATATGTAATGTTAATATTCACACATTGGGTATACATTTGTACAAGTACAATTTGATTTTGATTAAAATTTACTTCTTATTACATGATTGGCGATTTGCATACCTTGTTTTGAGACCTATAAATCTACATTGAGGAGAACACTAACCATGATCTAGATCTTGTGATATGGAGAAGGGTCAACCAAACTTTCCGCATGTTAAATGTATAATTTAATAACAGATTAATCAAATATGTGTTAGGTATTATACCTACATGTTTAATTTTATTCCCAAGAGTTTAGTAATTGTAGGAGCATCTAATGTCTCACATAACCACTAATTCTTTGTTTAAGTAATATATTCATATTTTCTCTCTAACATTTGTGTAGATAATAAGGATTATACATATTGATTAAGCCAATAACTAGAATGACTATAAAAAGATCAAAATAGTTATTCTATACTTAAATAGAATTAGAAAATCAAGAGAATCAAATTAGATAATTAAGTGTAGGTTTCAATTAGCTCGGAGAAGAGTAGTGTGATTTATCTCCAGGATAAGTGTAAATAATTTATTTCTGTGTGTACCATAGACCAATAGACCAATAGACGAAAACATATTTGCTTACCTTGCAGTTTGGCTTCCAAATCCATTCAGAATGATATAATTGATAACATTGAGAATTATTATGCATTTCAAAACAACTTGACTCTCTTCTTTAATTTTAAATTCTATAAAGGGTGCTAGCTCTATGGTAGAGCATCTGTCTTGCAAAGCAAAAGGTTGGTGGTTCGATTCCACCGTGCCCTATCATAAATCAATACAATTTAGGGTATTGTAGTTTATTTTTAATAAAATAATATTTAGTTGATTTTGTTCAAACGATTAAAATGTTTTGTATATATTGTTTTATATATTGACTCTAAAGAGATAAAAGTGATACCGTCTTAGGAGAGATAAGAAATATTTGCAGTTTTATGAGAGATATTTTCACTATATTATCTCTAAAGAGACAATTTCTACAATATTTGAGACAATACACATATTTTTTTTGTCTCAATATGGGACAATATGGTCATTTATAGAGACAATATGGTTTATACTTGAGCTATTCTATATTGTCTCTATAGAGACAATAATTTAAGACATTAATTTAAGATAATAGTTTAAGACAATAATTTAAGACAATAGTTTAAGACAATAATTTAAGACAATAATTTAAGACACTCGCTTAAAGACAATATTTAAGACAATACACACAAAAAATTGTGTCTCAATTTGAGACACTTTATAGAAATATTGTCTCAAATATTATCTCAAATATTGTATCAAAACCCCCTCTGTATGTAGTAGTGTTTAATCTTAAGGAATTTTGATGTCATCTAGATGTTTGGGAGTGTTAAAATCACCATTGAGCATTTCCTTCCAAATTTTGTCCTTTCATCTTTGAATAACAATGTGCTACAGAGAAGGGGATTTCCTTGGTTTATTCATCAAAATCTATTTTTATTGATGAAAACAATGGCCTTCATGCAAAAACCTCCCATGTAATTCATAGATATGTTGGTGCAAATTTGTGGAATACCTTGAACAACAAATAATTATTTTATCCCTACTCCTAGACCACACAATAAGAAAAATTATATACCATAAATTGTTGATATACCAACATGACTATTAATTTATTAAAACGATTTGAATTCGTTACCCCTTATTTGCATAGGATGTCCATCTAGACCTTCTAGCATAGTTCTGAGGTGACCTAGACACAAAAGATGTTATCCCCCTATTTGCATAGGATGTCCACCTAGATCTTCCAGAAAAGTTCTAAGGTGACCTGGACACAAAAGAGGCAACCTGGATTAATTTTTGTGGTTGGGAATCAATTTTGGGTTGAAAATTGCTCTAAAACTTAGTTTTTGAAGCCATTTGTGGATGGAAGCAGCATTAAATAGTCATAAAATTATCCTAAATCAATTATGGGCAGCAAGGAAGCAAGTTTGGGTGTGTTCTAGACACCTTTGGGCTTATTTCACTTCCTAATAGCAATGAAAAGGGGACTAAAACTCAAACCTGGGCACTTCTGAGCATGCGTAGATCAACTTGAAGATCAAGTTCTGTGGCTTACCAATGGTTTCCAGCATGGGTTTGGTAGTAGTGTTGTAAGTGTCTAATATGAGATTTGTTGCCCAATCCAAGATACACTCCTCATTTCAACAAAGCATATTTGGAAGACTTTTGTTTTGAGTGGAAATCCTTTCAAGCTAATAATGAAAGCTTGTTGTTTGAAACAAAGCACATGCATCTTGGTATACTGCATAAGTATGTGTGGCTGCAACATTAGTTTAATCTTCAAATAATACATATGGTGATAGTTAGGTCCATCAACCAGGCATTTGAAGAATGACTGAAGCATATTATACTCTTTGAAATTGATTTCCACTAGCATGTCACCTTTAAAACCCTAAGGCATTGTTTATGGGTAGACTTTAGGGCCTTTGCTGTGGACAATGGAAGAAAAAAATTATTCTTGCCCCAGGTTATGGACAATGATCAGTCTTTTTTGTACTCAGCCATGGGCTGGTGCAAGGTAATGATACCCAATTATGACACGTTAGTTGCAATGACATTCTGGAAAAACGGAAATATTATCATTAAAATGAATTATTAGAGGTACCAATAATTTTTTTTTGGATTAGGTGTAAACAGATGAAACGTAGAAAAACAGATGACCTTCCAGAATATATAACTTTTATTTATGGAAAAGTGGTATAACCACCCCAAAATGTCATTATTCAAAGATTGGTATGTTATTTTTTTTCTCAAACATAATGCACATGTTTTTTTTGAGCCACTCGTTTGCTATGTAAATTTTCAATTTACAAGAAAAAAAATATGTAGAGGCGTAAGCAACAGAAGAATCTTGTGCGGGGCTATTTTTCCAAAATTTTAAAAGTCAATTTTATATTTTTTTTCAATTACCGAAGTCAGTGAAGCCCTAAAACGACATGGTCAAGTGTTGAGACACCATATCATGGTCTAAAAATAATCAAAATACTTTTTTTTTAGGTTGTAGGTATTTCCATGCTCTTGTGCGGGTTCTCTTCCTTTTTTGGAATAGGTAAGCCAATCAAAAGTTATAGGCCAAATAAACGACCTATGTTTTTTACAAATTTGACATGAGTGCAGTTAAAAATGAATTATAAATAGAAAACAACAACAGATCTATTTAAAAATTATATATTTAGAATTTGCACACAGAGCTCGACAAGCATGTGTAATTTAATCTGCAGTGCACTCGTGGAGCTTATGTGGAACTAGTTGTGAAAAACTGAAAGTTACAGCATTTGATGTTTTCTGCCATAAATCAGGCATAAATCAGACCGAGCCTCAAGGTGAAATCTGAAGCTAATTCCAAGCCTGCAAGGGCGCTAAAAAAGATTTGAATTCAGGCACGCGTGTGCGCAACTACGCGGATGCGTGACTGACAGCGCGCACGCATCTTTGCGCGTACACGCTACTGTATGCCTTTGTATGGTTTATTTAATTTCCTTTGTCAAGGGGATACATGAAGTTGATGAAGATGTGATGATGAAGAAGATGACGATGATGGAGATGTTGATGAGGAAGGGGGAGATGACAATGATGCTAAAGATGTTGATGATGATGATGATGATGATGATGATGAGATGATGGTGATGGTGATGATGATGAAGATTTTGATGATGATGACAATGGTGATGAAGATGACGATGAGGATGATGAGGATGATGGTGATGATGATGATGATGATGATGATGATGATGGTGATGAGGATGATGGTGACAAGGATGATGGTCATGATGGTGATGAAGATGATCATGATCATGATGAATATGATGATCATCATCATCATCACCATCACCATCATAATCATTGTCATCTCCCCCTTCCTCATCAACATCTCCACCATCATCATCTTCTTCATCATCACCACCTTCTTCATCATCATCATCATCATCTTCATCACCATCATCATCAACATCAACATCTTCATCTCCATCATCATCATATTCATCATCCTCTTCACCATCATCATCATCATATTCGTCATCATCATCATCGTCATCATCAACACCATCATCATCATCGTCCTTCTTCCTCATCTTCATCAACATCTAGGTCATCACCTTCATCGTCAACGTCATCATCATCATCATTATCATCCTCATCATCAACATTGATGGTGATGATGATGTTGATGATGAGTATGATGATCATCAACATCATCATCATCTTCATCATCGTACTCATATTCATCATCATCCACCACCGCCATCATCATCATCATCTTCGTCATCACCCTCTTCCCCATCATCATCATCAACAACATCTTCGTCGTCATCATCATCCTCAT
>BSBM01000106.1:59647500-59725000 GCA_027924585.1 Larix kaempferi | reverse complement strand
CTTCAACATAGACAATAAAAACATCTTACCAAAAAAAAACTACAACATGCACCAAGCAATGCTTTCAACCTTTCATGAAGATAATAAAAAAAAATTACTTGCATCACCACCAATAACATTTCATAATCACATTCCTCCATATAGTAGACAAACATTTGTTGAATTCCTCATGGTTTCACTACAACAACTCACACAAACACCTAAACAATTGAAAACTCTTAGTCTTTTGGGGCTATTTTCCCTCATCCATACGATGAAAATGAAGTGATATGAACTTCTCCCTTGTAGGGAATTTGCTCCTACTAACATCCCATACCACCATCCAATACCATCCTACTGAGTTCCTAGAGGTGATGTTGTAACTTTATATGTAGGGCATTCCCAATAGCTTTTAAGATTATATGAAAACATTCTCACTAGATGTTGTTGTACATAATCAATTGCTACATCGAGCTTTAATAATCATGCGCATCGAGTTTTAATATCTTGTTTGTTGTTCATTCTTGTAGGGGTCATATTTTTGTTTTTCCAAAAAACGCATTGAATATGGGCAATAGACATAATAATAAAAGAAAGTCTAGAAGGACGCAGCTACTCCCCGAAAAGATCCATGAGATAAGAGAAAATGCTAGGTTGTACATGCAAAACCGTAGAAATCAAAATGTTAGTGCCTTAGATCCATCAACAAGCAATGACGAAGTGGTTGAAGTCAATCAAATCTTGCCTGATGTCGAGTATGAAGGGATGGATGTTGAACAAGTTCTTAACTGGAAACCACCCCAAGAAGAGCACCCACCTAGCGAACACTCTCCATTGCAAGACCAATTTGTGAACAAAGGGCCACAACAAACCATTGACGAGACTCGTACTTCCTTGCCGACTCCCTTGCCTCGACTATCAACCGGACGACGAAGAACTCCCAGACGTATTCATGTGGATGAAAGTTCATTTTCAGGACTTGAACATAAGATCCCCAAACGCACTATTGATTTCCATTGTAACAAGATAATCAAATATTTTTTTGAATCCAAAACCGATGCAGCAAAATGTCAATTGTTTCGTGCTTTGTTAAAATCACATTGTCTAGCTCATGTTAGGAGAATTTTGTGCATAAAGGTAGTTAGAAGTTCAGAGGCCAACAATCATGTTGTTAGAAATCTACAATCTGCATTTAATTTGATTGGAAAAAATTTTTGTACAAAAGATTTTAATGCGTCCCGTTGTGTACTGTCGGAATCAATTGTAGACAAATCCACAAGGCAACGTCGCCTACTATCACACACATGTAAAATATTTACAGTAGATAGAAATACTCTTCAAAAGTATTCTTCCATTAGAGAAAAACTTGAGACCCCAGGCCAAAAATATTGTTGGACCTTTGTTGGTAGGTTACCTCATTCAGACATGAAGCTCATTGATGCTGTTAAAGAACTAGTGCAAAAGTTTTGGCATGATAACACTAGACCGTCATCGAATCAAAGAGATGTTTTAAAGTTGAGAAAAGGTGTTAGGGGGGGTGAACCCCATGTCAAGCACTTCCTTGACACGACACAAATAGAACTCTATGAGAGGTTCAAGAATGAGCACACACAATTGAACTTGGGCCAAAGGTCCTTCGAAAAATGCAAACCTTGGTATGTTAGAATTTGCATTGATCGCAATACATGTTGTTATAGATACCATGTAGAATTTGAGTACTATTATGATACATATAGACATATATTTTGTGGTTTTCATACTAACATTATGCAGGATTTCCCTTTGTTACAACCACCGAATGCATCCAGAGAATTTATACATAGCATAATGTGTCGAAGGCCTGAAGGACATAAATATTATAAAAGATCATGTTTATATGGGACATGTTCCAGTTGCAGTGGATTTGCATTATCGAGCCGCTGCATCCATGCAACCGCGAAGCACGAATTTGGGAGGATGTCAGTAGAAATGCAGAACTTCCAGTACATAACATATCAAGTAGATAGTTCGAAGGAAAGCAAAAAAATTGCACTGGTGAAGTCACAGGTAATCTAAGTTTGCATGCTTTCATACTGTATATGTTGAATTTGTACATATATATTCAGATTGGAAATGTCACTTTGTATTAATGCCCTTGGTTTTGTGACACCATGTACAAATTTGCAAATTCATGAAGGAATTCTACCAAAAGACCGAGCATTATGTACAACACGTCCATGTAGCACGATGGCAGGATGAACAGTACAGACAGTGCAGAGACACCTTTCCCAAGGGCAGAATATTGTCTGTTGTGGACTTTGCATAAAACTACACCCTACAACCACAGAATGAGATTCAAATTCAATACTACCATTCAGACCAAGTTAGCATAATGGTCCATATCACGTACAGGAATGCGCTAGAGAGCAGCAACGACATGAGGATAATATTAAAAGAGACCAACTTCTACATCAGTGATGACAGGTGCCATGACCTGCATTATGTGCAACATTGCTTCAAAAGTTTCTATGATCAGCTGAAGGAGAGAGGTATATAGATGGATCAACATTGGATATGGTCAGATGGTTGTGCAGGCCAGTTCAAAAATGCATGTGTTTTCTAGTGGTTGAGTATTTTGCACAAGACTTATGATGTGCTGCATGTATGGAACTATTTTGAGACCGGGCATGGAAAGGGAGATCACGATGGGGCTGGAGAATGTCTCAAAACTTCCCTATGAAGGGAGGAGATGAGGTGCATGGTAGGCCCTCATATTCGGAATGCCGAATCCACAGTTTGATGGTGCAAAGAAAAAATGTCAGATCGAACCACGGAGCAACACATACCAACAGGTAGAGGACATGTTGTCAGAAATTTCTAGAATGTAGTTGATATAGATCGATCGCGTTCTTATAGTTGTAGTACTATGCAAGGCACTCGTGGATTTCATTCAGTTCAAAGCTCAAACAACCCCTTATTTGAAATATGGACGCGAAAACTTGCTTGCTTTTGTGGGTCTTGCAGCAGTTGTCAGTGGGATGAGTGTGAATCAGTGGATTGGGTTGATGAATGGGATTATGTATCACTTGCAGTGGACCCACATGTAGTTGCTGAAACAATCTAGTTAGAGGAAGGCTAGTCCTCTATTTCGAATGAATATGATCATATATCTGATCTTGTACATCCAGGTAAACATTTCTACATGCATATCTCATTTCCCTCCTTGTTTTTGTAATTATACAAGTTATCAAACCACTACTTGCTAGAATATGAACTTAAAATGCATTTTTGGAGGACACATCTACGCAGTTGTCGCCCCGACAGACAGTGCAATTGGGAAGAATTATTGGTTGGCACGATGCATCCAGGGGAATCAAACCCTCCTCGCATCATCAATGGATAGTGAAGGCATTACCTTTCCGACTGGCTCGATGGTTGTTCAAGGGGAATATATTACAGTGGATGGAAAGGGACCAAAGAGCAATGGCTACACATACACAAATTATAGACCAGGGTCGCGGGTGTATCACTTTACGCACTTGATCGTGGGTACAAACATCCAACTACAGACAATGTCAACGAAGTCATCAAACAAGGTACGCTGCTTACTACCTCATGCAGAGCATGAGAGGTTGTTCGAGACAATAAAAAACCGAGAGGATCCAGAAGGCCTAATTGACTGAGGTACATAGTATAGCCATGTGATTGTTTATTCATGCACGGTTAATGTTATTCATGTTAGATAGTTTATTTGATATCGTTATCTTATATCGTTTATTTGATGTCTGAGTTATGATTAAATTATGATTTATAGCCATGTGATTGTTTGTTCATGCATGATTAACCCTAGAAGCACTAATATAACCCTACAAACATAATCTAGCCCTAAAAATGCTAGAAAGCTAAACTAACCCTAGAAACGCTAATCTAACCCTCGGAAACTAATCTAGAATCCTAGAAACATAATCTAGCCCTAGAAATCCTAGAAAGCTAAACTAACCCTAGAAACACTAATCTAACCCTCATAAACTAATCTAGAATCCTAGAAACCTAATGTAGCCCTATTAACCTAATCTAGCCCTAGAATCCCTGACCCACCACACGTACCCTCAATAGGGGGTATTTGGACTCCAAGTGGGATATGATAACTATTAGAAGGGTTTATCATGTCACACAAGTACACCAATAGAGAGCTCAACTTATAGAATCCAAGTCTACATGTCTATCTTGGAATTTCGATCCTCAAACCCTAGGTCTTACCAAGATGCCCGCAACACCCAAATATGGATATTGCCCCCATTTTCTCTACCACTCTCTCCATTTGGAGCTTTAGGAATTGTTTCAATATTGGTCTAGTACTTGGATGAATATGAGGATTATTTGGGAGCTATGATTAAGTAGCACTAACATGTTCATCATTGTCACCTAATGGTTGGAAATGTCCTTGAGGGAGGCTTTAGACCTACCTCACCCATGTTAATGCTTGAGTTTTTGGAGGTCCCTCATCACCATCTCCATCATCATCACCATCTTCGTCATCACCATCTCCATCATCATCACCATCTTCGTCATCATCATCACCATCTTCATCATCACTGTCATCTGTAGGTCCCTCATCACCGTGTCCATCATCATCACCATATTCATCATCACCATGATCTTCATCACCATCACCATCACCATCACCATCATCATCAACTCCTTCATCATCATCATCATCACCATCATCATCATCATCACCACAAGTTCCCGGTGGATGAATTTCCAAAGTTGACCCCCGTGTGCAAAAATTGCACACTCCCTCACTGAGCAAAACCCTAGTTTCCAAGATGGACATACAAGATGAAATCGGGGCCACCAGAACAGAGGGGAGGGGCACCCCTAACACTATCCCGGCATCCTGAATCCAATGGATTCGATGGTTCTTCGATCTGAGCCACGGTCTTCATTCTATGGTTCGTTCCGTCTCGCATCCAAAAGACCTTCACGGACACCTGTTGGATACCTGCCGGGGGCATAGAACTCCAACCGTGCAACAAAACTGGGTTTTGGGGAGTCATGCAAGTGTGTCTAGGTGGGTTCCGGTCAGGAACGCTAGCCACAAGTGCCTGGTGGATGATTTTCCAAAGTTGACCCCCATGTGCAAAAATTGCACAATCCCTCACTAAGCAAAATCCTAGTTTCCAAGATGGACGTACACGATGACACCGGGGCCACCGTACCGGAGGGGATGGGAACCCCTAGCACAATCTCGGAGTCCTGAATCCAACGGAGTCAATGGTTCATCGATCCGAGCCATGGTCTTCATTCTATGCCTCATTCCGTCTCGCATCCAAAAGGCCTTCATGGACACTTGATAGATACCTGCCGGGGGCATAGAACTCCAACCGTGCAACAAAACCGGGTTCCAGGGAGTCATGCAAGTGTGTCTAGGTGGGTTCTAGCCAGGAACACTAGCCACAAGTGCCTGGTGAATGATTTTCCAATGTTGACCCCCGTGTGCAAGAGTTGCACACTCCCTCACTAAGCAAAACCCTAGTTTCCAAGATGGACGTACAAGATGATACCCGGGCCACTGGACCGAAGGGGAGTGGCACCCCTAGCTCTATCCCGGCGTCCTGAATCCAACGGAGTCGACAGTTCATCGATCCGAGCCAGGGTCTTCATTCTATGCCTCGTTTCGTCTCGCATCCAAAAGGCCTTCAGGGACACCTGCCGGGGGCATAGAACTCCAACCGTGCAACAAAACCGGGTTCCGGGGAGTCATGCAAGTGTGTTTAGGTGGGTTCTGGCTGGGAATGCTAGCCACAAGTGCCCGATGGATGATTTTCCAAAGTTGACCCCCGTGTGAAAAAATTGCACACTCCCTCATTGAGCAAAACCCTAGTTTCCAATATGGATGTACAAGATGACACCGGGACCACCGGACCAGAGGGGAGGGGCACCCCTAGCACTATCCCAGCATACTGAATCCAACGGAGTCGACGGTTTGTCGCTCTGAGTCACGGTCTTTATTCTATGGCTCGTTCCATCTCACATCCAAAAGGCCTTCAGGGGCACCTGCTGGAACCAGGGAATCCTTCCTTGTGTTCCATTAGCCTTTTGTTCAGCATTTCGTGCTCTGATAAGTGGTAATTCACCTCTATCATCGAAAAGTTGGGTCTATAGGTACCTTCCCTTTCATATTCCTCGTTATCCACAGCTAACACAAGTTAGAGATGTCATTCAAACCCAATTGAAAGCTAAGGAAGTGGTTTTATGTGACGTCACCTTTGGGAATAAACATTTATGTAAACCAACAGAAGTTCATCAAAGCGACTTCTTTCATCTATATTCTCGTAATGTACACATAGTCCATCCTTATCTTGATAAACAAGATTTTTATAATAGCTTGAAATCTTTGGGAGTGGTTATCTCCCTATATTCGGTTGTCTGATTATCTTGCCTAAAAATCTGTACTTTGAACTTCTTTGTTTTATTGCTGAAAATTGGAAGGGATTTTCAAGTCACCTGCAAAACGCTCCTTTGTTGAAATATGTAAGTTCTTCCAACAACATAGATTTGGCTAGTGTATCAAATGCTATCGCCCACACTAGAATTTATCTTTTGTCAAAGGAGTCGCACATATTGTGGCTAACCAAATGGTTTGGGGAGCTTGGAAGTGCCACCAAATATTATTCCATGCCTGAATCTACCCAGAAGGCAATTATAAATTTAGATCCTTGAGAATGACTAAATCTACCCAAAAGGCAATTATAAATTTAGATCCTCGAGAAGGTGAGAAACTGTATGAGTGGTTGAATCAGTATCCTAAAATTACAGAGCTTTCTATCTCAAAGTTTGTTGAGCGGCTCCTGGATGTAGTATCAGACTCAACAGACAGTAAACTTGTTATCACCACTAGAATGGCCTCGGGGTACCCGACTAGAATGCCCGTAGCGCCCGAACTGTGGCTCAGTTCACGAATCCGTCGATTTCGGTGGGTCTGGGACGTTGGGTTTCAGCTAGGGGACCCCCCACAGCGTGCCTTGAAGGCCCGGAAGTGGTGCCAATGGGCCATCTCCGGAGCTAGGGTTTTTCTCAATGATGGCCATTCCAAATTCGTTAAAGGGGTGCATTTCTCATCTGGAGGCCGCTGGGCATGTGTGGCCACCGTGGACAGGTCCACAATGGCCACGTGGACCTGTTGGAGCCAACATAATCCAATTTTGCTCGTCGGTTTGGGATCCGTGGCCCCGGGGCAAATCCCCAAAGTGTCCCTGAATGGCCCCGGGGTGCTCGACTAGAATACCTGTAGCGCCCGAACTGTGGCTCGGTTCGCGAATCCGTCGATTCCGGTGGGTTTGGGACGCCGGGTTTCAGCTAGGGGACGCCCCACAACCTGCCTTGAAGACTCGAAAGCGGTGCCAATTGGCCATCTCTGGAGCTAGGGTTTTGCTCAGTGATGGCCATTCCAAATTCGCTAAAGGGGTGCATTTCTCATCCGGAGGCCCCTGGGCGTGCATGGCCACCGTGGACAGGTCCACAATGGCCACGTGGACATGTGGGAGCCGACGGAATCCAATTACGCTCGTTGGTTTGGGATCTGTGGCCCTAGAATCCAAATCAGTGATGGCCATTCAGGGACACTTTGGGGATTTCCCTCGGGGCCACGGATCCCAAACCGGCGAACGGAATTGGATTCCGTCGGCTCCCACAAGTCCACTCGGCCATTGTGGACCTGTCCACGCATGCCCAGGGGCCTCCGAATGAGAAATACATCCCTTTAGTGAATTTGGAATGGCCATCACTAAGCAAAACCCTAGCTCTATAGATGGCCCATTGGCACCGCTTCCGGGTCTTCAAGGCACGCTGTGGGGGGTCCCCTAGCTTAAAACCGATGTCCCAGACCCACCGGAATTGACGGATTCGCGAACCGAGCCACGGTTCGGGCACTACGGGAATTCTAGTCGTGCACCCTGGGGCCATTCTAGTGGTGATAACAAGTTTACTGTTTGTTGAGTCTGATACTACATCCAGGAGCCACTCAACAAACTTTGAGATAGAAAGCTCTGTAATTTTAGGATACTGATACAACCACTCATTCAGTTTCTCATCTTCTCGAGGATCTAAATTTATAATTGCCTTCTGGGTAGATTCAGGCATTCTCGAGGATCTAAATTTATAATTGCCTTCTGGGTAGATTTAGGCATGGAATAATATTTGGCGGCACTTCCAAGCTCCCCAAACCATTTGGTTAGCAACAATATGTGTGACTCCTTTGACGAAAGATAAATTCTAGTGTGGGCAACAACATTTGATACACTAGCCAAATCTATGTTGTTTGAAGAACTTACATATTTCAACAAAGGAGCGTTTTGCAGGTGACTTGAAAATCCCTTCCAATTTTCAGCAATAAAACAAAGAAGTTCAAAGTACAGATTTTTAGGCAAGCTTATCAACCAATAAGGCAACCGAATACAGGGAGATAACCACTCCCCAAAGAGTTCAAGGTATTATAAAACTCTTATTTATCAAGATAAGGATGGACTATGTGTACATTACGAGAATACAGATGAATGAAGTCGCTTTGATGAACTTGTCCTTTTTCTTTCTCCAGAATGTTTTTAAAAGCAGGGAGTATTGTTTGAGCTTCTGTTGGTTTACATAAACGTTTATTCCCAAAGATGATGTCACATAAAACCACTTCCTTAGCTTTCAATTGGGTTTGAATGACATCTCTAACTTGTGTTAGCTGTGGATAACGAGGAATATGAAAGGGAAGGTACCTATAGACCCAAGTTTTTGATGATAGAGGTGAATTGCCACTTATCAGAGCACGAAATGCTGAACCAAAAGGCTAATAGAACACAACGAAGGATTCCCTGGTTCCAGCAGGTGTCCTTGAAGGCCTTTTGGATGCGAGACAGAACAATGCATAGAATGAAGACCGTGGCTCAGATCGACGAACCGTAGATTCCGTTGGATTCAGGACGCTGGGATAGTGCTAGGGGTGCCCCTCCCCTCCGGTCCGGTGGCTTCGGTGTCATCTTGTACGTCCATCTTAGAAACTAGGGTTTTGCTCAGTGAGGGAGTGTGCAATTTTTGCACACGGGGGTCAACTTTGGAAAATCATCCACCAGGCACTTGTGGCTAGCATTCCTGGCTGGAACCTACCTAGACACACTTGCATGACCTCCCCGAAACCCAGTTTTGTTGAACGGTTGGAGTTCTATGCCCTCGGTAGGTATCCAACAGGTGTCCTTGAAGGCCTTTTGGATGCGAGACGGAATGAGGCATAAAATGAAGACCATGGCTCGGATCGACGAACCATCGACTCCGTTGGATTTAGGATGTCGGGATAGTGCTAGGGGTGCCCCTGTCATCCAGTCCAGTGGCCCTAGTGTCATCTTGTACGTCCATATTGGAAACTAGGGTTTTGCTCAGTGAGGGAGTGTGCACTTTTTGCACACGGGGGTCAACTTTGGAAAATCATCCACCGGGCACTTGTGGCTAGCGTTCCTGGTCGGAACCACACCTAGACACACTTGCATGACTTCTTGGAACCCAGTTTTGTTGCACGGTTGGAGTTCTATGCCCCTAGCAGGTATCCAGCAGGTGTCCATGAAGGCCTTTTGGATGCGAAGGTGTCCATGAAGGCCTTTTGGATGCGATACAAAACGAGCCATAGAATGTAGACCGTGGCTCGGATCGATGAACCATTGACTCTATTGGATTCAGGACGTAGGGATAGTCCTAAGGGTTCCCCTCCCCTCCAATCCGGTGGCCCCAGTGTCATCTTGTACGTCCATCTTGGAATCTAGGGTTTTTCTCAGTGAGGGAGTGTGCAATTTTTGCACATGGGGGTCAACTTTGGAAAATCATCCACCAGGCACTTGTGGCTAGCGTTCCCGGCCGGAACCCACCTAGACACACTTGCAAGATTCCCTGGAACTCGGTTTTGTTGCACGATTGGAGTTCTATGCCCTTGGTAGGTATCTAGCAGGTGTCCCTGAAGGCCTTTTGGATGTGAGACGGAGTGAGGTATAGAATGAAGACTGTGGCTCGGATCGATGAACCGTTGACTCCATTGGATTCAGGACACCGGGATTGTGCTAGGGGTGTCCCTCCCCTCCAGTCCGGTGGCCCCAGTGTCATCTTTTACGTCCATCTTGGAAACTAGGGTTTTTCTCAGTGAGGGAGTGTGCAATTTTTGCACACGGGGGTCAACTTTGGAAAATCATCCACTGGGCACTTATGTCTAGCATTCCCGGCCGGAACCCACCTAGACACACTTGCATGACTTCCCGGAACCCAGTTTTGTTGCACGGTTGGAGTTCTATGCCCCCGGCAGGTATCCAGCAGGTGTCCCTGAAGGCCTTTTGGATGCGAGACAGAACGAGGCATAGAATGAATATTGTGGCTCGGATTGACAAACCGTCAACTCCATTGGATTCAGGACGCCGGGATAGTGCTAGGGGTGCCCCTCCCCTCCAATCTGGTGGCCCCCGGTGTCATCTTGTACGTCCATCTTGGAAACTAGGGTTTTGCTCAATGAGGGAGTGTGGAATTTTTGCACACGGGGGTCAACTTTGGAAAATCATCCACCGGGCACTTGTGGCTAGCGTTCCCGGCGATGGTGATGAAGATGATGACAATGATGATGAAGATGGTGATGATGATGGACACGGTGATGAGGGACCTACAGATGACCATGATGATGAAGATGGTGATGATGATGGTGATGGTGGTGAGGTTGATGGTGATGGTGATGGTGATGATGGAGATGGTGATGGTTCCATCTTGCATCCAAAAGATGGAGATGGTGATGATGATGAAGATGGTGATGATGATGAAGATGGTGACGGTGATGATGATGGTGATGGTGGTGAGGCTGATGGTGATGGTGATGGTGATGATGAAGATGGTGATGGTTCTGTCTTGCATCCAAAAGATGGAGATGGTGATGGTGATGATGAAGATGGTGATGGTTCTGTCTCGCATCCAAAAGATGGAGATGGTGATGATGATGAAGATGGTGATTATGATGAAGATGGTGACATTGATGATGATGGTGATGGTGGTGAAGTTGATGGTCATGGTGATGGTGATGATGATGAAGATGGTGATGATCATGAAGACATTGATGATGATGGCGATGGTGATGAAGATGATGATGAAGATGATGAAGATGGTGATGATGATGGACACGGTGATGAGGGAGCTATAGGTGACAATGATGATGAGGATGGTGATGATGATGATGATGGTGGTGAAGTTGATGGTGATGATGGAGATGGTGATGGTTCTGTCTCGCATCCAAAATATGGAGATGGTGATGATGATGAAGATGGTGATGATGATGAAGATGGTGATGATGATGAAGATGGTGATGGTGGTGAGGTTGATGGTGATGGTGATGGTGATGATGGTGATGGTGATGATGGAGATGGTGATGGTTCCGTCTCACATCCAAAAGATGGAGATGGTGATGATGATGAATATGGTGATGATGATGAAGATGGTGATGGTGATGGTGATGAGGTTGATGGTGATGGTGATGGTGATGATGAAGATGGTGATGGTTCCGTCTCGCATCCAAAGGATGGATATGGTGATGATACTGAAGATGGTGATGATGATGAAGACAATGACGTTGATGATGATGGTGATGGTGGTGAAGTTGATGGTCATGGTGATGGCGACGATGATGAAGATGGTGATGATGATGAAGGCATTGATGATGATGGCGATGGTGATGAAGATGATGATGAATATGGTGATGATGATGGAAACAGTGATGAGGGACCTACAGATGACAATGATGATGAAGATGGTGATGATGATGACGATGGTGGTGAATTTGATGGTGATGATGGAGATGGTGATGGTTCCGTCTCGCATCCAAAAGATGGAGATTGTGATGATGATGAAGATGGTGAGGATGATGAAGATGGTGATGGTGATGGTGATGGTGATGGTGGTGAGGTTGATGGTGATGGTGATGGCGATGATGGAGATGGTAATGGTTCCGTATCGCATCCAAAAGATGGAGATGGTGATCATGATGAAGATGGTGATGGTGATGATGATGGTGATGGTGGTGAGGTTGATGGTGATGGTGATGGTGATGATGAAGATGGTGATGGTTCCGTCTCGCATCCAAAGGATGGAGATGGTAATGATGCTGAAGATGGTGATGATGATGAAGACGGTGACGTTGATGATGATGGTGATGGTGGTGAAGTTGATGGTGATGGTGATGATGATGAAGATGGTGATGATGATGAAGGCATTGATGATGATGGCGATGGTGATGAAGATGATGATGAAGATGGTGATGATGATGGACACGATGATGAGGGACCTACTGATGACAATGATGATGAAGATGGTGATGATGATGACGATGGTGGTGAAGTTGATGGTGATGATGGAGATGGTGATGGTTCCATCTCGCATCCAAAAGATGGAGATGGTGATGATGACGAAGATGGTGATGATGATCAAGATGGTGGCGTTGATGATGATGGTGATGGTGGTGAGGTTGATGGTGATGATGATCAAGATGGTGACGTTGATGATGATGGTGATGGTGGTGAGGTTGATGGTGATGGTGATGGTGATGATGGATATGGTGATGGTTCCATCTCGCATCCAAAAGATGGAGATGGTGATGATGATGAAGATAGTGATGATGATGAAGATGGTGATGGTGATGATGATGGTGATGGTGGTGAGGTTGATGGTGATGGTGATGGTGATGATGAAGATGGTGATGGTTCTGTCTTGCATCCAAAAGATGGAGATGGTGATGATGATGAAGATGGCGATGATGATGAAGATGGTGACATTGATGATGATGGTGATGGTGGTGAAGTTGATGGTCATGGTGATGGTGATGATGATGAAGAGCATGATGATGATGAAGGCATTGATGATGATGGCGATGGTGATGAAGATGGTGATGAAGATGATGAAGGCGTTGGGGAATTTATTTATATCCAATGTATTTGACTCTAAGAACCTCTCATGTGTGATTATAAAAAAATCAAGATTCCATCAACCCCCAAACATGCCCTTTCAAAGAATTTTTTATCTTTGAGTGTGGTATGGGTGCCAACATGAGGTTTTGTCTACTAAGGATGGATCTTGGTGTCTTGACCATGGTTAGGGTGATGACAATGAGGTTCATATGACTCCAATGAATCTTCCATGGATCATGGGGTAAAATGATCTCTCAAGTATTATTGCATGTGAACTTGCACATACAAAGATACAACAAATCTTTCACAGGAGTGGATTTGTCTATGTGAATAGATAAGTGAAAAGCTTTTAGCAACAAGACCTATCAATTTTAACTTGGAAGTATGGGAAATGTTCAAAGTGCGATTGAGAGGCTTGATGGTGATTGTAGTAGTGGGCATGGTATTGGTGAGAATGATGTCATGATAGTGAAATTAAACATTAAGATGGTGACCCTAGAGCTTGGATCCTAGCCTAGAAACACGAGAGCCTAGCCTAAAAACCCTAGTTGGTAGCGTACACCCTAGTTTGTATTCTAATCACAATGAAACCCTATTATGTAGCCTAAGATCTAGCCCTAAATTATAATACATGTAAAGATTAAATCATTTTCATTGTACATATATATTCATGTGCATATATTTGAATCTAAATCACTATACATATATATGCATAGTTTCTCATCTATATAGCAAGGGTGCATACAACTAGAAAACCGGTGTACCTAACACCGGATACCTAATTTAGAAACGTAATGGTTTGAAATTGGTTGTACCATGAAGATTTTTATATGGTGGATATGCACACCTATGGCAACCTTATCAATGGATGGAAAACCTAATATTATCATAACATTAGTAAAGCTTACTCCAAGATGTAGTAATTCTTACATGTTCTAGTGTTGAGGGTGCACTAATGGATGCATGCAACTTGATGAGGGTGTATTTGTGACTCCATTGATGTAATGAACTTGTCCTAAATGTATTTAACAAGTGTCTGAGTGTCCAATAGATGAATTATGATGTCCTAATACCCCTCTATCCCTTCCAGACGAAATTCGACAACATTTGGGGTATTGGGGGTAACAAGTTGGTGTGTTGAGGTGGATATAGCCTCAAAAATACACCTCATAGTAGTCATTTATTGTAATGTCAACTATACATGTGTTTAAGTCAACGTGTCTACATAAAATTAGATCGCTATCACATAATGATAAATTAAGAAAGTCCTAATTGTAAATGGTAGTGGATGTGATGGTCATCAAATCAAAGGTGGCTATATCCGTGAGTGAGAATTAATGAGCTAGATATACATCGTGCTCAAGGTTGTCCTATTTGTATCGTGACAATTGATTAAGAAATGATTCCATAACTTGGTTATTAATTTGTTGCATGATCTTAAGTGGACAAAATGGTCAAAATAAATACTAGTGACGACATTTCATTATGTAAAGTATGGACATTTTGGATCTCATTATGTAGAGCTATGAAAAATCATGTTGGATCTCATTTTAACCTTTTGATGACAATGGACATTTTCTATTTTTAAGTATTCTTTTCCTAGTACTCAAGTTCCCAATATATATCTTATGTGCCATGAGGTGTGATTTGTCGATCCATTTATTCCGTTTGTTTTTAGATTGATTCTCACACATGATTTTGTTTGAGTTAGCCTATGTTTACAATGTTTTCTTAACATAGATACCATTATAAGCTTTTACATGTGGAAAGATAAACCAAGCTGAACTATGATATCCAACTTCTCTTCTAAGATCTAGTTAAAACCCAAATTTACATAACATCACATCATGATACACACAACATGAGACAACCACATTAGACAACGAGATATATAAATCACATAACTGAAAATCCATGTACATCGAGGCTACAAAACTCATCCAAACATATACAATTTCTGGTGAATAGTGGAACATGGTTCCCAATGTACGTACAATGGCAAATCGTGCCCTACACAAAATGCGACAACTCATGCCGTAGATACAAAATACATGGCAACTCGTGCCGTAGCTACAAAGTACATCAAAACTGGTGCACAAAAGTGCCACATCGTGGCTAATGTACATAACACGTGGTGTGTCAAGCATTGTGACCACCCCCGTCACTCCCAAGCACAGATCCAAAGTCGATCTTCCTACTTTTTGAGCTACTGGTGCCTCGGGTCTTGCTCCGTCTAGGACTAGACCATCTCTCCAGGCTCTGGAACAAATGATATAAGATACCGTCATTTTCAAGCATTTGCAACATTTACCACATTTATAAAACAAATGTAGAATTCGAATCTTAAATAAATCACCTCTGACATGAGTGGAAAACGTTGGACAGGTGTCCTGGATCTGCGAAGTCTCTCAGTGATTCCAGCCTATAACATTTACAACAATCATTTCATTGAAAAGTCATAATTGCTTAAATTAATTTTTGTTAATGCATCAAAATATTTTCATAAATTAGCTTGATTCTCACCGTGAACACCTCCGACGATGGACATGGCTGGGCTTCTAGGCAAGCAGGTGGAGCAGATGGTCGGACAACCAGCTCCGATGCAGTGATGGGGGGGGGGGGGGGGCGCAGATGTAGTGGTAACCACTACAGGTGCAACCACTGGAGATACTGATGAGGATATTGGAAGAGTAGATGCCACAATAGTGGCGGGAAGTGGGGATGATATGGTGGGAGAAGAAACGGTGGTATGGGGTGGAGGAGGACCATGTGGACGATGAACCCTTGCCGGTTGTAGGATAGAGGGTATCGAACGAAAAGGGCTATGGGGGATCTTGAGGGATGGTGCATGGGAGGGAAGTCCTGCATGGAGGGAGGAGGATGGACAAATGGGAGGTTGTGGACGAAGAGGGGAAGGTGGAAGGAAGCGGGGGTGTGGACGAATGGGGAAGGATGGATAGACATGGTGCTATGGATAAATTGGGGAGGATGTATGGACGTGGGGGGGGGGGGGGGGCGAGTGGGGGAGGATGGATGGAGGGGGGAATATGGCCGGAGAGGGGGGGCTGGATGGAAGGGAGGGGTCTAGATGGAAGCGAGGGAGGGGACTCATGGGAGAGGGTGGATACATAGGACTAAAATGGGGAGATGCAGCTGCTGGTGGCACCTACATATACATTTGTAATATCACAATTTAGTAAACAAACAATAAATTAAACCATAGTAAGTCGTACCAAATCAAATTAAAAGCATGCTTATAACTACACATTGTACTTGTGTATATGGTGATGTGCCAATCCCTGGCGAGGGTGGTTGATCACCGTAGTCACGGAACACCTGTGGACAACAAAATGCATGCATGTTATGGACATGTTAAACAAGTCATTATCTAGGAAATCAAGATATTCAAAAACATTGTACGAACTATCAACGTGTATGCCATAAATATAAATACTTGAGTAATATAAATGACATAAGTAATAACAATATTGTGTCAGGTACTGAAAATAACTCCGTGTGGGGTGTCGCAATTTCAGTTGCAGCTGCCATTGCTGCATCCAGGTTGGGAGATCCTACGTTCTCCCAACCTCCCTATTATTGCAGGGAGGTTTATCATACACCATGAACCACCTCCGCATCCAATTGTCCCTACACGATTGGTAATGACACCAATCCATGTAGAGACGTGGCTTTGTAATGTTCGGTGGTTGGTTTGTTTTCGGATCGACGAACATACTATATAATTGGGATTTTGCAACGTTCAAATCTTTTATTGCTTCCTTGGAGATGCCCGTGGAGTAGTACTCCCACATCCTAGCTCTAAATTGAGTCATGTCGGTCAATTGCTGGTGTGCATGGATGAGACAGTCAATTGAGTTCTTAATTGACGTGGCAAGAGACAATCGAGATGGTTCCCCTGAGCTTCTAAGTTTGTGAGTGTGCACTTGCATTTCATTTACATAATGGTTAAGGTCATCTTGTTCAAAATTGGGTTGGGGGTTTTGGTTTTGTTCGGCATTGGGTCCAAGGTTTGGGTTTTCTTGTATTCCACTGGACTCAGGGTTAACATCTTGTTCACTTATTGTCTCGGTTTCCAATCTGCAATAGAAAATTGGTTCATTGTTTTCAAAATTTGGGAATTATTTACAATTAAATAAACAAAAAAAATCAAAAAATTGACACAAATAATGAATAAAATGAAAAAAAAATGTGATATTTACCTATTAATCGAAGTGTTGATGAGTTTGTGGGTGTTTTTGGGTGGTTTTGGAGTCGATTTGGCCTCCTTTGGTGGTTGAATCGACGCGCACGCGGAGGAGGAGGACGGGCTCGGCCAAATGGAAAATGGGGAAATTGTGCTCTATTTTTTTTTTTAACAGAGGCGCATGCGTGCCACCATTGCGCACATGCGCCAGCCACGTGCACGTGCCTCGGTTCGGTACCGAATCTAGTGGCGCGTGCGTGCTGCCTTAGGTGCATACGCGCCATTTTTATTTTCCACTAGCGTGCCCCCATTGCAACGAAAATGGGAACCATCTTCGTGCGCCCGCCCCATGGATTTTGTGAATATAATTTGTTTTTTTGAATGTTCAAATTTGTATCAACTAATGAAGAAACAACAACATCAATGTTCTGGGCATACATGTATGTGGAATCAATAGTAAAGAGACACTGGACAGTCTTAAATCCAAATCTGGGCACAATTTAGGCTTTTCTAGGCATATCTCATCCATTAATCTTCCCTAAAACACCATTGTGGGTTGGTGTTGCAAATGAAGAACAACAATAAACAGCATTGATCCAATTCTAGGCACAATTTGAAACAGTTGGCTCCTTGTATTAAAAGTATTGAATAGGACTAGATGGAAATTGACCATACATCATCCCTACCACATTTGAACCTCCAATCGTAATGCCCTTGATTCAGTTTCTTAGTTTTTAACCGTGTACCTAATCCAACACATGTATTCCTCCAAAACCTCCTCGGCATTAGAACCACAATGCATTTCATCCCCCTTCATCTGCACTCATGGCTATAGAAATCACCAACCCACATGAGCCCTATGTATCAAAGGCACAATTGCATCAACATTCTAGTAGCACATGCAGATAAGGAGGAATTGCCACCACACTCCTTGGCTAGATAAATCACCAGTCCACATGCCTTCTCTTTTGGAATCATACTTCAACTCTCAATCTCGACAGTACACTTGTCTCATCCTTGTGCAATCTAGAAAAAGAATAAATACTAGTCCACCCCAAATTCTAAGATATAAACACCTATCGGTGTAATAATTGGTGTTTATCTTGCATAGAGTATAATCTCACCCAACCCAACAAAATAAGGGATTATGGATATAAAAAACTACATGTACAATGATTTATGTGATGCTTGGAAGTATAGATCTATCGTTGTTGTCTCTAAATCCATGAGTGGTGTTCAAAAAATTGGTGAGCCTTATGCTCTTTCAGTATTATTGCTTATGCAGATCGTGGGTCTAGTTTGAAGGACCTCTTACCCATCAAATTGTGCCTTGTTTGCTTGGCTTTAGATTAGTGACTTTGTGGGTGGATTCCTATGCAATATTGTAAATCACAACCTCCTTTGGTAATCCTCCAACTACCTCTTTGTTGAATGTCAACCTTTACATGGCCTTGCCTACATCATCATTAGAAGGTATTTGTGGCTTGGCTATTTGGTATCCCTTTCCATAGTTGTTTAGACTAGCTTCCCCTCCACATACCATGGTACTGGAAACCACAACCTATCTCACACCTTAGATCGACCTAAGAGAAAAAGGTTCAAAACAATCTAGACCGAGATTAATTTGTGGCTAACGTGTTTATATCTTGGCCTAGATAATGAATGATATTACCATTACCGGTTGGTCAGCACTTCCATTATCAAGTGTGACACTCTCAAGCACTCAATAGTGTGACCTATAGTCACAATGCTTAGCAATTTCTTGTGGAGGATTTGAACAATGTTTTGATGATGGATCTAGGCATATCATGGCATCAAAGATTAAATTTCCTTAATACATTCAAATATGCCTCTACAATTATGCTTAATACTTAATGAAAACTTTGCAAAAGATTGCAAAAAAGGAGAAAAAACTAATAAACAAAATATAAAAAATAGAGGGGAAATGGAAACAAGTGAACAAGATGTCAAAAGTCGCTAGTTAGGATCCATCTTCATCTCATAATGACTTACCTCCATAATGTTCAAATTGTTTTGCAGCTCCTTCATCTCAAAATTTCATTCCAGTTCTATCTTCAAATCACTTTGCAGCTCTTCAAGAATTTATAGTTTCTTTTTCGGAAGTAGTGGCATCATCGGTGAAAGAACCCAACTCTTATTTCCCTCCTAGAGTATCCTCTTTTCTCATAGGATTGGAGGATTGTGTTTTATTAAATGAGGAATTCAAATTAAGAAATGAGGTAGAAGTTTCTCCAATAATCGAATCAAGGAATTGGGATGAAACTGTTCCTCTGAATGAGGAAATGGAACTATGTCAGGAGATTCAATTGGCCATAGCAGGGGTGACAACAAGGAAATAGGTGAAACTAGAAATAAATGAGGAGGAAAAGGAACTAGATGAAGGAGAAGTAAGATCAATCGAAAAAGTAGGAAGAAAACATGGAAAGGAAGTAAGTGAAGAGATAGAAAATAAAGAAAAGTTGATGGGGTTGGAAACCACTCTTGATAAAAATATTGTGCCCAATCCTAAAATATTGATAAATAAGGGAGCAAAAAATCTAGGAACTCCAAGCAATCATAAGGGAAGACAAACAAAATCAATTAAATAATGCAACTAGTCTCCTGGAACAACAGAGGTATGGGAAGAAGAACAAAAGAAGTAGTAAGATACCTAATCAAGATGGAAAAACATGTTCTCCTTCTTCTCCAGGAGACTATACTACAAGAAAAGGAAATGCAAGTTCTAGGGAAAAGGAAGTGGAAAAAAAGTGAAGGCCTTTCAGTTAGCTCGAGAGGCGCCTTGGGGGGAATTAGTACAAGATGGAACAAAGTTGAATTCGATCTTCTTGACTCCAAGAAATGCCAACACTGGATTTTTACTCACTTGGTAATTAAATCATCTGGTGTTGGTTTCAAAATTTTCAATATATATGCTCCTATTCATTACAAAGAAAAACAAGAATGTTGGAAGTCTTTAGCTAACGTAAGGGAAGAAGTTGGGAAACAAGAGTGTATTTTTGCTAGTGACTTCAATACAATTTTGTCTCATGAAGAAAATTTAGGAGGATCAAAAGTCATAAATCATTCTAGATAACAATTGGATGATTTGATTTCATACTGGGATTTAATTAATATTAAACCAAAAGATGGAAGATATACTTGGTTGAATAGAAGAATAGGGGCAGATTCCATTACATCAAGGCTAGACAAATTCTTAGTTAGTAGTAACATACTTGAAGAAGATCTGATAATCCAGTCCAAAATTATTCTCTCAGCTACCTCAGACCATAATCCCATCATCCTTTCGATAGAAAAAAAAATTATGGCCCTTTGCCATTTAGATATAAGCCCCTATGATTAAAACACTCATAAGCAACAGAGATTATTATGAAAACATGGAAAAAGAAATGGGATGGTTCCCCAAGTTACATATGGGAATCCAAGTTGAAACGATTGTCTAAAAATAAGTATAGGGATCCCAATAGCGAAAAATAGCAAATTCAATCCCATTCGGCGAAAAATTAAACTCAAATGGAAAGGAGTGAGCCAACTATTTAACTAAAAATGGAAGAAATAGAAACAAACAGACAACTGCACTCTATAAATATATTGGAGGATGAGCACTGGAGGATCAAATAAAGAATTTTATGGCTAGAAGTAGGAGATAGAAACACTTTCTTTTTTCACAAACAAGCCAAAGTAAGATAATGTAAGAATAATGTTAAGGAAATTCAAAATTTTGAGGGATTTATGTTAACAAAATATGAAGAGGTAAAGGAGGAAACGTTTAGACATTTCAAACATCTCCTTTCTAGTTAAAATGATTCAGATCCTGCAGCCACTGAGTAAATGCATGAAAATATTCCAAACCTCATTTCCATGAGGAAAATTTTGAATTTATTAAAGATGTGGAGGAAAGTGAAGTCTCAAGTGCCATTTGGAACCTTGAACTCGACAAAGCCCTTGGCTTGGATGGCTTTTAGATTGCTTTTTATTGCAAATTATTGGACCTTATTAAAAGGGATCTTTGTAAAATGGCTAATTGGTATCTTAAAAAAGGGAAGGTTGGGGAAATTACAAAATCCTCTTTTCTTTCCCTTATTCCAAAGGTTAAATGCTCAGAATTATTTTTTAGATTTGGGACAATATCCTTATGCAACTTGTCTTATAAAATTATCACAACGATAACAACTACAAGAGTCAAATTGTGATTAGGGAGGATTATATAAGAAAACCAAGGTGGCGAGTCATCCCCAAGAGAAATATCCTGGATAATTTCATTCTGGTCTAGGAGGCTATTCATTCAAGTAACTTAAGGAAAGAATGAGGTATGTTGATCAAAGTGGACATGGAAAATGCGTTTGATCGGGTAAGACATTCTTCCCTTTTTGATGTCTTAATCAAATTTGGGTTTTCTGGATCTTTTATTAGTTGGATTCAAGCTTGTATTGCAAAACCTTGGATAGATCCTTTAGTCAATGGTAGGTCGGACGAGTTCTTTCAAGGGGAAAGAGGGTTGAGACAAGGGTGTATGTTATCCCCTATTATGTATATTTTGATGGAAGACACTCTAAGAAGGAAACTTGAAGTGGAAAGAAGGAATGGGCTCTTACTTGGAATTAACAGCATAAGAGGGGTGGAAGAAATAAATCATTCGTAGTTCGTTGATGATACATTGATATTGGGGGGACCTTCAGTGGTTATAGCTACTATATTTAAGTCAACATTGGATAAATATTTTTCAGATTTAGGAGGGGATATCAATAAGCATAAGTGTTGTGTTTATGGATGGAATTAAAAAATAATCCACAAAATTTCTCATGTTTTAGGTTTCACTGCTAAACAAGAATGAAATTCTTTCACTTATCTGGGGATTCCATGTTTTTAGGGAAGCCTATTTTGAAACATTGGAGAAATGTGATTGATAAAATAAAAAAAAGATGGAACATTGAGGAACACAATGGTTGAATCTGGTATGGAGTTTGGTGTTATTAAATCTGTGTTAACTTCTTTAGCTATCTACCAAAACTCTATTTTGCTGGCCCCATTAGGTATCTCTAACCATATTGATCAACTTCAGTGTAAATTCCTACGGCAAGGGGGGCAAATAATCAGAAAACATATACTATTTTGTTGGCCCCATTAGGTATCTGTAACCATATTGATCAACTTCAGTGTAAATTCCTGTGGCAAGGGGGGAGGGAATAATAAGAAAACATATCATTTGATTAGTTGGAAACAAGTGATAGCACCTATTAATAAGGGAGGTTTGGAAATCATAGATACAACCATTTTAAATAAGGATTTGGGGGCTTAAATCATGTGGGATGTAGTGACATGAGAGAATGCTTGGTGGAAAGAAGCAATAAATGACAAATATAATGGATCTACAAGAACAAGGATTATGGACCAACAATTTGATAAGCTTCCTTGCACTAATATGGAATTTGTGTAAAATTTCAAATTGTATTCTTAAGGACAATGTATATTAGATGCCTGGGAAAGGAAAAAGTATTAAAATATGGGATGACAGGATATTGGGAAAAAATGATTTTAGTTCTTATCAGCATTTAGCTTTGCTTCAAAATTGGATGAGAGTTGAAAAACTCACTTTGCTTTTGGATATCTCAATCTAGAATGCGAAAGGAGAGTGGGAGGGTTGGCTGGACATTAATTTACCAGATCATCTAAAAGGTCAATGGAAGGATCTACTAGTGATTTTGAATGGTCTAGCTCTTGTAGAGAACGACGGTGTTGACAGGATGGTTTGGGGTAAACATTTTGGTAGATACATAGTAAAAGAGGGGTATAGCACCCAAATAAACAATAGATGTGACTATCCAAAAGATTCACTATGGAGTTCTATTTGGAAAAGTAAATCTCCCCACAAAATAAAAAAAACCAACTGGATTTTAAGTCATGGTAGAATCCTCACTTTTGATGATCTTTAAAGGCGAGGTATTCAAGGCCCTTCTCATTGTTTTATGTGTAATCAAAGTGAGGAGACAACGAATCATTTGTTTTTGAAGTGCAATTTTTATGTGAAGGTTTGGAGTATAACTTTGACAAGTTTGAATATAGGCACTATTATTTCAGCTAGATGGAAGGATGCTTTTTCCACCTAGCACAAAGCTTACCCAAGGAAATTTAAAAACAAGCCTCTTCTAAAGCAAGTTTGGAGTCTTCTTCCATATGTAATTTTTTGGAAAATTTGGCTTGCTAGAAACTCAGTTCGTTTTGATCATCTCAAGGTTACAGCTAGAGAGGGGGAAACTTAGGCTTGGGATATGTTTATTGAGATTCCTCTAGCTAAAATTTGTGTCAAGAAAATTTTCTTTGATCTCACCGGTGAAGAAATAATTTGGATTAGAAGATTGATCAATCATCCTTATTCAAATATTCCAAAGGAAAAAAAATCATAAGAGAGAGGCTTTGTCGTCTTTTGAGAGTCAAGCTCTCATAAATGACAAAATGGATAACCAAGCAAAATCAATATATCTTGTTTTTTAATGGTGCTTCTAAGAACAATCTGGGGGTGGCAGAAGCGTGAGGGGTGATCTATGACCCTGTCGGAAAACAAGAGTTTAAGTCTGCATGGAGCTTGGGTAATTTGTCTAATAATTAGGCGGAGGCATTAGCGCTTTGGATGGGATCACAAATTGCAAAAACAATCATATACGAAAGATGATATTAGTGGGGGACTTAATGATCATTACTCGTAGTGTGGCTTGAAACAAGTTTCCGTCAGAATGACCTCTCAGTCGAATCATGGGGAGAGTTAAACAAATGATAGCAAAGTTTGATGAGTGCAAATTTTTTCATGTTCTAAGGAAATCCAATGTTGTTGTGGATGCTCAAACTAATATAAATGTATCTTTTCTAGAAGGAACAATAAAAATCAATGAGAGGGTATTTATTGATCCTATACCTTAATGCCATGCATTTCATTCTACTAAGTTATGCTAGTGTCACCGGTTTTGGAAATGATAGGTGGCACAATTATCTGATTCCTCATTATGAAATATTTAATTTGATTGAGAACTTTAGTTTTTTCAGTCATTCGAAGCATTTAAAATCAAGCACGAGGAGGAATATTTATGCGTGTGAGAAATATGTTCAATGCGTTGGCTCATAAATGGAGGATTTCATTATAAAAGATGGCAATTGCAACACGATTTAAATCATCCTGGATATTTTTCAGCAGGAATGATTCCTCTGGTATTCGTTGTTGGGACTAGGACGTTCTTGACAACAGACTCGCAGGTTCAGGCTTCAAGTTTGAGAATTGGGAAGAAGGTAGGAAGAATATGTATGAGTTGATGTTCTTGTGCTTTAACGTGTGCTTGTTCTCTCACAAGGTTGATAGAGGCATGCAATTCTCTTGGGGAAATTTTGTCCTTGTTGGTGAGATTATTGCTCTCTATACTCAGCAGGGGAATTATTTTGTATTACCTAATCTTGAAACCCTTTTCTTTGGGGTTGGAGTTGTTGAGTTTTTAATTTGGAGCCTTAATTCTAAGAGCAAGAATTGCAATTATTGTAACTCTTTGGATTTGCAGGAGACTACTGGTGAGTATTTTGTTTGTTATGGTGGTTTTGTTGCTACTCTGTTGCATGCTCTGAAAGGAGGTAGGTACAGATCCTTATTGCAGACTGGGCGGATGAAAAAGCAGATTTTGTGTAGAATTTTTGGAACAGGTACAATATGGACAACAAAGACATTGTTGAGGAAGTTGCTAGCAATGTTGATGATGCCGATAGAAGGTTAAGAAGCTTGAGAAAGAGAACAGAGCTATCAAAGCTATTATCAATAGGAATGTCTCCATCTCTAATTTGCATTCCAAGGGTCAAAGCAAACAACTAGTCAATGTCATTTCGAAGTTATCAAAGGTTGAGGTTGATCTTGATCTTTTAAGGTCTAAATCCCATGCTCAGGAAAAAGAAACCAAAAAGTTAAAGATGCATCTCAATCTTCCAGAAGTTGACATTATTGTCATTTCTGATAGCGAGGAATCCGATGGTGCCCCTATGGAAGATACCAAGTAGCAAATCCATGTAACACCTCCTCAACTGATAGCTCCAACATTCTAGGGGAAGAAAGGAATGAAGATCTTTAGATGTTAGGAATAAATTTTTTTGCATTTTTGTTATGCAACGTAAATGTATTTTCTTTTGTGGCAAATTTTTTGAGTATATTTCAGAAGGACATATCGATAGTTTAGAGGAAGTATTCTCGTTTCAATTTGGATAGTCATTTCCATTTTTGAACTTGTAAAGTTCTATGTAAAGATCTATATCAAACTCATTGTACTTAGGATGTTTGGTTAGGCATCATCCTTTCTTTTTCATATAAATATAAAAGTAACCATTTTTGTTAGAAAAAAAATGTATGTATTTAGTATTGTTGTTATATTATTTTTCCATGTCAAAGCTCATTTACTATTCAGGTACAACTTGGATTTCTACAGATTGTACAAGAAAATTGCAACTTGTATGCATCATGTGTCTATTTCATTATTCCATTGTTTGTGTCATAATTATAGAAACTATTATCCCATTATATCCTCAACAAATAATATTTGTTGTGTGCCTTCATTTAACATGGATATAGGTTGATTTTTTGAGTTCAAACTAGTAATTTTAACTTGGTGATAAAAGATAATTTAGTGAAATCTTTGTATGATATGCTTCTTTTTATTTTGCCTTATTGGTAAATGTTGCCATTGTAATTTTGTTATAGGGTATTCCCTAGTTGTTTTTGTGGACAAATAATTAACGCTTACATCAACTCTATGGATTGAATGCCTTTATCCCTAGTGTTGACTCTAAAAACCATCGTCAAGTTCACTTCCATGCGTCAAATGTTAGTGTGGAACATTGAATGCCCATGCTATTATTGATTAGAATGCTTATTTAGTTGGCATTATGATAATTTGTTTCTCCGTTTATCTCGAGTAGAATAAAATTTTGGTCGTTAATGATTAAACACTTCTAGTTGCAAAATAAGCAATAGGGTTAATCAGTGCTTGGATTACCCATATGGTTTTGTTTTCACCGTGCCATCGAAGCTGGATTGAATGTATCAAAGTAAACATAAGTGGTTGAGGAAATTACCTGTGTACATTTAATTAAATGGACTTAGATATAGGAATATTGCTATCAGGCCAAAAGTATGTAATCAAATAGATAAATTCATATGTCAAGAATTGGATTCGAACCCCATGCCCTTTCTGACCGGTACCTGAAACTGGCGCCTTAGACCAAGTCGGCCATCTTGACATTTTAATTATGTACAGCATAGTAGCTTAAACCTACTATCTGTTCCGTCAATTCATGCATATGTTTTAGTTAAGCCAATTATGTCCACAGAAATTGAAGCTATCCAAAACAACACCATTCAGTCGTTGTAGTATAGTGGTGAGTATTCCCGCCTGTCACGAGGGTGACCCGGGTTCGATCCCCGGCAACGGCGATGACTTTTACCTTGGGATAGAACAACAAACTGTACATTTACCTTTTGGTCATTTTAGCTGTCTATATTCATGATGTAAAACACGGTGATCAATCTTACCATGTAAGAACAACGTATATAATTTTATAAAAACATAGAGACGGCTACGTCTTTGACGTACAATATGCGGATGTAGCTTAGATGGCAGAACGCTCGATTAGCATGCAAGAGGTACGGGGATCGATACCCCGCATCTCCAGACTTCTGTAATTTATATTTGGATTCCGCAACATTTGTTAGCATAGTTTAATAACTCTGTTGAAAGGGTTCAGTTGAAAACATACTTATCACTCGTGTGTTGTTTGCCTTTTGATATGCCTACCGGTGATTACTCATTCACCAACATTTATAGATTACTCATTCACCGAGCTAAAAAATCAGGCAGATCTTGCATCTAAATGTTATCTATGTTTTAGACAGTCATCTCTGAAATTATTTGGCCATATACCTACGGGTGATTACTCATTCACCAACATTTATAGATTACTCATTCACCGAGCTAAAAAATCAGGCAGATCTTTCATCTAAATGTTATCTATGTTTTAGACAGTCATCTTTGAAATTATTTGGCCAGTGCATTCGGGGTTTCTTTTTCTCATTGATTTTTTTTATGTTTTTTATAAAATTGAATCTCTTGCTGATAGATCTCCATATTTCTTAGTGGAAGTAATATTTTTCTAAAAAGAATCTCACATATTTTTAAAACATGCATTGGACCCAATAAATGTGACATTGAAAGTTATTGTTTTGAGAGTCGTCTGAGAATGAGAATAGTTTACAGTGGCTAGGGTTTCTAGGCCGGTCGAGCTCTTTCAAGGGGAAAGAGGGTTGAGACAAGGGTGTCTGTTATCCCCTATTATGTATATTTTGATGGCAGGCACTCTAAGAAGGAAAATTGAAGTGGAAAGAAGTAATGGGCTCTTACTTGGAATTAACATCGTAAGTGAGGTGAAAGAAATAAATCATTCACAGTTCGTTGATGATACATTTCTATTGGGGGAGCTTCAGTGGTTATAGATACTATATTTAAGTCAACATTGATTAAATATTTTTCAGATTCAGGAGGGGAGATCAATAAGCATAAGTGTTGTGTTTATGGATGGAATTAAAAAATAATCCACAAAATTGTTCATGTTTTAGGTTTCACTGCTAAACAAGAATGGAATTATTTCACTTCTATGGGGATTCCATTTTTTGTAGGGAAGCCTATTTTGAAAGATTGGAGAAATGTGATTGATAAAATCAGAAAAAAAGATGGAACATCGACGAACACAATGGTTGAATCTGGTAGGGAGTTTGGTGTTGATTAAATCCATGTTGATTAAAACCTCTATTTTGCCCATTAGGTATCTCTAACCATATTGATCAACTTCAGTGTAAATCCATGTGGCAAGGGGGAAATAATCAGAAAACATATCATTTGATTAGCTAGAAACAAGTGATAGCGCCTATTAACAAGGGAGGTTTGGAAATCATAGATACAACCATTTTAAATTAGGATTTGGGGGCTTAAATCATGTGGGATGTAGCGACATGAGAGAATGCTTGGTGGAAAGAAGCACTAAATAATAAATATAATGGATCTACAAGAACAAGGATCATGGAGCAGCAATTTGATAAGCTTCATTGCACTAATATGGAATTTGTGTAAAAGTTCAAATTGTATTCTCAAGGACAATGTAACTTGGATGCCTGGGAATGGAAAAAGTATTAAAATATGGGATGATAGGATATTGGGAAAACATGATCTTAGTTCTTATCAGCGTTTAGCATTGCTTCAAAATTGGATGAGAGTTGAAAACCTCACTTTGCTTCTTCAAAATTAGATGAGAGTTGAAAACCTCACTTTGCTTTTGGCCCTATCTCAGTCTCGAATTCAAAAGGAGAGTGGGAGGGTTGGTTGGACATTAATTTACTAGATCATCTGAAAGGTCAATGGAAGGATCTGTTGATGCTTTTGAATGGTCTAGCTCCTGTAGAGAACAATGGTGCTGATAGAATGATGGTGCTGATAAGAGGGTTTGGGGTAAAAATTTTGGTAGATACATAATAAAAGAGGGGTATAGCGCCAAAATAAACAATATATGTGATTATCCAAAGGATTCATTATGGAATTCTATTTGGAAAAGTAAAGCTTTCCCAAAAATAAAAATTTTCAATTGGATTTTAAGTCATGGTAGAATCCTTCCTTTTGATGATATTCAAAGGTGAGGTATTCAAGCCCTTCTCATTGTTATATGTGTAATCAAAGTGAGGAGACAACAAATCATTTGTTTTTGAAGTGCAACTTTTATGTGAAGGTTTGGAGCATAACTTTGGCGAGTTTGAAAATAAGCATTGTTATTTCAGCTAGATGCAGGGATGCTTTTGTCACCTAGCATAAAGCTTACCCAAGGAAATTTAAAAACAGGCCTCTTCTAAAGCAAGTTTGGAGTCTTCTTCCATATGTAATTTTCTGGAAAATTTGGCTTGCTAGAAACTCAGTTCATTTTAATCATCTCAAGGTTACAGCTAGAGAGGGGGCAACTCAGGCTTGGGCTATGATTATTGAGATTCTTCTAGCTAAAAGTTGTGACAAGCAAAATGTTTTTGATCTCACCAGTGAAGAAAGAATTTGGATTAGAAGATTGATCAATCATCCTTATTCAAATATTCCAAAGAAAAAAAAGAAATCAAAAGAGAGAGACTTTGTGTCTTTTGAGAGTCAAGCTCTCAGAAATGACAAAATGGATAACCAAGCAAAATCAATATATCTTGCTTTTTAATGGTGCTTCTAAGAACAATCCAGGGGTGGTAGAAGCGGGAGAGATGATCAATGACCCCATCGAAAACAAGAGTTTAAGTATGCATGGAGCTTGGGTAATTTGTCTAATAATTAGGCAGAGGCCTTAATGCTTTGGAAGGGATTGAAAATTGCCAAAAACAATCATATACATAAGATGATATTAGTGGGGGGCTCAATGATCATTACTCGTAGTGTGGCTTGAAACAAGTTTCCATCGGAAGGACCTCTCAGTCAAATCATGGGGAGAGTTAAACAAATGATAGTAGAGTTTGATGAGTACAAATTTTTTCATGTGCTAAGGAAATCCAATGTTGTTGTAGATGCTCAAGCTAATATAAATGTATCTTTTCTCCAAGGAACAATAAAATAAACGAGAGGGTATTTATTGATCCTATACCTCAACGCTATGCATTTCATTCTACTAAGCTATGCTAGTGTGACTGGTTTTGGAAATGACAGGTGGCACAATTATTTGATTCCTCATTATGCAACATTTAATTTGATTGAAAACTTCAGTGTTTTTAGTCTTTCGAAGCATTTAGACTCAAGCACAAGGAGGAATATTTATGCGTGTGAGAAATATGTTCAATGTGTGGGCTCAGAAATGGAGGATTTCATTATAAAAGATGGCAATTGCCACATGATTTAAATCACCTTGGATATTTTTTAGTAGGAATGACTCCTTTGATATGTGTTGTTGGGACTAGGAGGTTCTTGACAACAGACTCGCAGGTTCAAGCTTCAAGTTTGAGAATTGGGGAAAAGGTAGGAAGAATATGTTTGAGCTGATGTTCTTGTGCTTTAACTTGTGCTTGTTCTCTCACAAGGTTTACATAGGAAGGCAATTCTCTTGGGGAAATTTTGTCCCTGTTGGTGAGATTATTTCTCTCTATCCTTAGTAGGGGAATTATTTTGTATTACCTTACCTTGAAACCCTTTTCTTTGGGGTTGGAGTTGTTGAGTTTTTAATTTGGAGCCTTAATTCTAAGAGCAAGAATTGCAATTATTGCAACTCTTTGGATTTGCAGGAGACTACTGATGAGTATTTTGTTTGTTATGGTGGTTTTGTTGCTACTCTGTTGCATGCTCTGAAACGAGGTAGGCACAGATCCTTATTGTAGAGTAGAAGGATGAAAAAGAAGAAGAATTTTGTGTGGAATATTGGAACATGTACAATATGGACAACAAAGACATTATTGAGGAAGTTGCTAGCAATGTTGATGATGCCAATAGAAGGTTACAAAGCTTGAGAAAGAGAATAGAGCTATCAAAGCTATTATCAACAGGAATGTCTCCATCTCTAATTTGCATTCCAAAAATCAAAGCAAACAACATGTCAATGTAATTTCCAAGTTATCAAAGGTTTAGGCTGATCTTGATATTTAAGGTCTAAATCCCATGCTCAGGAAAAAGAAACAAGAAAGTTAAATATGCATCTCAATCTTCCAGTAGCTGACATTATTTCCATTTCTGATAGCGAGGAATCAGATGCTTCCCCTGTGGAAGATACCAAGAAACAAATCCATGTAAAAACTCGTCAGCTAATAGATCCAACATTCTAGGGGAAGAAAGGAATGGAGATCTTCAGATGTTAGGAATAAACTTTTTTGCTTTTTTGTTATGCAACGTAAATGTATTTTCTTTTGTGGCAAATTTTGTTGAGTATATTTCAGAAGCACATATCGATAGTTGAGAGGAAGTATTCTCGTTTCAATTCGGATAGTCATTTCCATTTTTGAACCTTTAAAGTTCTATGTAAAGATCTATATCAAACTCATTGTACTTAGGATGTTCGGTTAGGCCGCATCCTTTCTTTTTCATATAAATATAAAAGTTACCGTTTTTGTTAGAAAAAATAATGTATATATTCAGTATTGTTGTTATATTATTTTTCCATGTCAAAGCTCATTTACTATTCGGGTACAACTTGGATTTCTACAGATTGTACAAGAAAATTGCAACTTGTATGCATGGTGTGTCTATTTCTTTATTCCATTGTTTGTGTCATAATTATAGAAACTATTATCCCATTATATCCTCAATAAATACTATTTGTTGTGTGCCTTCATTTAACATGGATATAGGTTGATTCTTTGAGTTCAAACTGATAATTTTAACTTGGTGATAAAAGATAATTTAGTGAAATCTTTGTATGATATGCTTCCTTTTAGTTTGCCTTGTTGGTAAATGTTTCCATGGTAATTTTGCTATAGGGTATGGCCTAGTTGTTTTTGTGGACAAATAATTGACGCTTACATCAAGTCTATGGATTGAATGGCTTTATCCCTAGTGTTGACTCTAAAAAACATCGTCAAGTTCACTTCCATGCTTCAAAGGTTAGTGTGGAACATTGAATGCCCATGCTATTATTGATTAAAATGCTTATTTAGTTGGCATTCTGATAATTTGTTTCTCTGTTTATCTCGAGTAAAATAAAATTTTCGTCGTTAATGATTAAACACTTCTAGTTGCGAAATAAGCAATAGGGTTAATCATTGCTTGGATTACTCATATGGTTTTGGTTTCACCGTGCCATCGAAGCTGGATTGAATGTATCAAAATAATAATAATAATAACGGCTTTGGCATCATTAAGTTTTGCGTTGACAACCATAATACCCTAAACATTGGGCATGGCCAAAAATATGTAATCAAGTAGATTTACCTGTCAAGAATGGGATTCAAACCCATGCCCTATATGTAATCAAATTGATTTACCTGTCAAGAATGGGATTCAAACCCATGCCCTATATGTAATCAAATTGATTTACCTGTCAAGAATGGGATTCTAACCCGTGCCCTTTCGAACCAGTACCTGAAACTGGTGCCTTAGGCCAACTCGGCCATCTTGACATTTTAATTGTGTACTGCACAGCGATTTAATAGTACTATCTGTTCCGTCAATTCATGCATTTGTTTTAGCTAAGCCCATTATCTCCACAGAACTTGAAGTTATCCAGCACAACACCACTCCGTCGTTGTAGTATAGTGGTGAGTATTCCCGCCTGTCACGCGGGTGACCCGGGTTCGATCCCCGGCAACGGCGATCACTTTTACCTTGGGATAGAACAACACACTGTAAGTTTACCATTTTCACATTTTGGTCATTTTAGCTGTCTATATTCATGATGTAAAACACGGTGATCAATCTTACCATGTAAGAACAATGTACTGTACGATTACCGATTATATAATTGTATAAAACTCTAAAAACGGATACGTATTTGACGTACAATATGGGGATGTAGCTCAGATGGTAGAGCGCTCGCTTAGCATGCGAGAGGTATGGGGATCGATACCCCGCATCTCCAGTTTTCTGCAAATTTATATTTGGATTCCGCAACTTTTGTTAGCATAGTTAAATAACTCTGTCGAAAGGGTTCACTTGAAAACATACTTATCATTCGTGTGTTGTTTGCCTTTCATATACCTACCGGTGATTACTCATTCACCAACATTTATAGCGAGCTGGAAAATCAGGCGGATTTTTCATCTAAATGCTATCTATGTTTTAGATAACATCTCTTGGTTTCTGTTTGTCATTGATTTTTTTTATGTTTTTTAATAAAATTGAATCTCCTCCTAATAGATCTGCATATTTCTTAGCAGAAGTGTTATTTTTCCAAAAAGAATCTCACATATTTTTAAAACATGCACTGTATCCAATAAATGTGACATTAAAAGTTCTTCTCAATATGGAAAATCACATTTGGCCATTTTGAAAGTCGTCTGAGAATAGTTTACAGGCAGTTAGGGTTTCTAGGCCTAGCTGCCCCCTATCTGCTTTGGAGAACCCTTCTCTGTTGGCGTACCCGCGGTGGGGTGTTCTAGTGGTGCAACAGTCAGGGCCACTCCTTCTCTACTCTAGCCGGACAGACCTCCACGACAGACCTTTGGATTTTATGTGGAGTGATCCAGATTCTTTAATGCACCAATGGTCAAAAGCAATAAAAAATTTAAAACGCAAATACAACTTCACTTCTATACAAAATCATTGAACAAGGTATATTAGCGATATAGCATGCCATTGTTAATATGACGCAAAACCTAGACTCTCTCTTCAAACCAAACCATATGTTTCACTTGTTTAAGTGACTTGGGAAAGTTCAAGGTTTTCAATAAGCTTGAGGAACTGCCCTAGCTTCAAATGAACCCGATCTTCTTTGCTAAATGTAAGTCAAAACACAACCCTCTCATTCATTTCCCAGATGTCCCTTCTACCTAAAAGGCCGCGGCAATGAACCTAATTGTGCTTGCCTCTACGGTGGTGCACTATCATTAGAAGGCGAGAAGTAAAAAAATCTGGCAATGTGGGTGTTAGATACAAGGAATTCAGTTGAACTTAGCAAGCTCTAGTCGAGAAGTTTTCAGTGGTTAAATTCAATGCCTATGCTCTGAACCTGAATGCATAAGTTTTGAAGATAGGGACGACCCAAGGCGATTGCCATAAGGGAAAACCCTAATACGTTTTGGTTAAAAATCTCCTACTTACAATGCCACTAGAAGCTATAAAAACAAGCCCTTGTACCCTATTCTTAACTGGAAAACAAAAATGGTTCCCCTAAGGTTTTGAAGCTAATGTAAAAGAAACTAACTCTTCCTTCATAACCTATCAAATTTCACAGTTTAAACAAAAGCAGGGCGCCAATGATGGGTTTTTGAATTCCTTTTAACAAGGGTGAAAACATTGTTTCCAAATATAAAATAAATGGGTGAAAAAAGACCTACCTGGAGGTGAAAGATTGTTCCAAATGTAATGCTCAACGACGTTGGGTGCTTTCCAACGTCCGGTGATGGATCCAATTGCGAATGATGTTACAAATAGCATGTCACAAAAGATAAGTTTTTTTACCCTTTATATAAAAAAACGTAACCCTATCCATAAATGAGCAAGGTATTTGTGCTAATGGGACCCACAATATTTATTGAGGTCGTTTCAGGCACTTTCAAATCCTATACCAATCATGTTTCACAGTCATTTTCATTTCTTGTCGATTCAGTTTTAGGTCAATTGTTATTTGGCGCCAATAAATGTTTTAGATCATGCTTTAAACTTACATCGATTCTATTTATATGAACTTTTAATTTCACGTTTATACCATTTTAGAGTGTTTTTCCCTTTTATGTCGATATCCCTTTTACAACTATATCGGAGGACTTTACATTCATCAGCGACTGATGTGTCAACGTATTTTTATTTTGGTAGCGACGCATTTCAATGTCATTTTCAATTTTATGTTGATTTTCCTTCTGTCAGCGAAACGTTTCGGCAAAATTTTTGAGTTTACGCCGATCCGTTTCGGCATGAAACCGATAACTTCTTCAACTAGGCCCTTTTCCTTTACCCTTCGATGTGTTCCACATAACTCCGGATTCTGCTCCGAAACACAAATTCTAACAAAAGACTTAAGTGTTCTGGACTCCTTTCGTAATTACTTTGACCGTTTTGGCGGAACATTGCAAGTTGCTCTGACTGTTTCGACGGAACATTGCGAGTTAGCCCAATCGTTTCAAGAGGACATTGCAAGTTGGTCTGACCATTTCCTCCAGGGTAATTTTTAGGGGCGAAATTTTGCCAATTGGCTATTTTGGGTTTTTTTTTTTCAAAATATAAATTCGCTATTTGGTCATTTTTAGTCTCTAGTGTTGCCTATGTATGCATAAAATATGTTTTTTTATCATAATTTTCACCAAAATTTACAAATTTCACTAGTAAATTGTATGTTTCATATTTGATATTCACCTGCCTATCTATATATATGTTTTTTTCAATCCAAAATAATCACCTAGAATACTATACTTAAGCATAATATTAGAATCCTTAAAAAATACCTTGGTTTCGATAGAAAGTGAGAAGTTTTTCCGACCCAAAAAATTCCTTTTCCTTTTGTCTTTTCAAGAAACAATTCCAAGTGTCAAACAAAGCAAGTAGAAAAGATGAAACAAATTCTAAGTAAATTTAAGAATAAAGGAGAAGCCCTACAATTTTATAAAAAAATTTGGGGATCAGGTTGTACCTGCAACAAGTGGATATTACATCTCCTTTAAAGCAAGGACCAGAGGATGCTTGGTGGGAAAAATTGCATGCTGCAATAGAATCTCTTGATGCAAATAATGTAGTCATTAGAAATAAATTAAAGAAGAGAAGGTAGTGTGTGAAGCTAAGGAAAAGAAATGGTGGACCAAAATGATTTGTCGCAAGAAAAGATTACAACATGATTCTTTGTGGAAAACATGATTTCTTAAACCATTTCTTTCAAAAATTCCCAAAGAATATAAATATTTATAGGAAGTTGCCCAAAACAAAATCAATGGATTTCAAAACATTTCCAAATATACTTATCTCCTTGATCTTGTAGTGATGCTAAAATAATTTATTCCCTCTTGCACCTAGTACGTAGATATACTTATCTCCTTGATCTTGTAGTGATGCTAAAATAATTTATTCTCTCTTGCACCTAGTACGTAGGCAACATTCTATTTTTCCATGCATTTGATATGAAAAGACCTTCATCCATATTTAAACTCTCGTGCATTAGTCCCTCCTTTCTCACACAAATTAGCAAGAACTCCCTCAGTTGTGCCTTCACAATTCATGCATTTTATCAACTAGGCCATGGATCATATGCCACTTTGATACCACTTGATACAAAGAAGATAAACAAGAAAACTAAGGAACCAAATGGTGGAAAGAAGGCCTAAGCCTAAGCAATTTTCATATTTACGAATAATGCATTTATACAAGATTTACACATAACCACCTTACAATTGTAAAGTAACTAAAAGGTTTTTAAGGTGATATTAGGACTTAATGATTAGGGTTAAGTTGCTAACAAAATACACTAGCACTATTGTACATATGAATAAGTTACTTGTGTGGCTACCATGGGTGATTCTCACACTTGCACTACCAAACAAACATAGTGCTCTTATACTTCTAAATTCTCTTGATTATATTTCTGAATGCCTAATATTCAAGTAGAACACACAATCATGCATCAAATTAAACCACCAAATATTTTACACTACAAGGAAAATACCTTCTAGTGGAGGTATTTGCAGAGGCTTTTAGTGTTACAAGATTGGACAAAATTATTTTAAAAAATCTATACTAAAACCTCCAACATTGATAATAGAGGTTGTAACGTATGTTCATTATAACTAAAAAAATGTAGATGGAATATGTTATGATGAAAATGTTAAAGTGATATGCATACTTCAACAATATGCACTGGTGTGCAAAAATACAACACATAAGTGCATAACATTAAAATAAGATACACTAGTGCCTGAAATATATGACGTACAAGGCCCTAGTGCATCTTTTTTTTTTCAACGGAAAAAAAAAGTTCCTTGCTATTCATTATGTGAATCAAAGAAACTTACAGTAGTTACCTATCCCAATGATAGAATCATTGACTACAGACCCTACATTCTATTACATATTATCCGATAGTGCATGCCGCAGTTCAGAAGTACTACATTCCTACCATTGATGTTGAAGACAACATTAAGAAAAACAAAGATATAAGGGAGTTCAAAACAAAAACCCCATACTCCTGTCAACAATATTACAAAAATAAAAAATGAAAACTTGCCCAGATTAATAAAGACACATGTGAATCATTTCCCTCGGATGATGGTCAATAAAAGGAGTGACCTGGAGTAGACCTTCAACCAACTGTAATCCCTTCTTAGACAAAAAATCAGCACGTTGATTGAAGGAATGAGAGATATGCTGAAAAGTATAATCCTGGAATTGATTCAAAAGCAGAGTTATTCACTGCTTCCAGTGATGAAGTGAAGACACATTCAGGAGACTCTTTCCCATAGCCCAGCCAATAATTACAGTGGAATCACGGAGAATATGAAGAGTGGATAGCTCCTTTGAGCAGGAAAATGTTATAATAGTCCACAAGGCCAAGAGTTCAACATGTGTGTTGCTACCCAGACCCCCACCAAGAGAGAGTTCATAATAAATGTTATCAGAAATAATCAATAATACCCCAATGCCAGCTTTACCATCCCGTGCTGCTCCATCGAAAAAACCAATAGAGAACGAATTCGACATCTTTGGCACACTAATAACATGATTTTTCAAGTTGATCTTGTTTGGGGCAGAATCAGTTATAACCTGCATGATGTAGAATAAAGCCCTTGCAAAATGGTGATCAATGCCCTCAAAAAGGATTCGATTCTGCCATTTCCAAATGCCCCAAATAAAATATATTGGGAGAGAGATGAATGACCTGTGCCTATTATGCCAATAATGAAAAATATCATCAAGAGTATCCCTATTCCAGCAAAAATCCATCCTTCTCTGTTGAGAAATAATGGACCAGACTTGGAGAGTAGTAGGACATTTTACAAAAATATGTTCTACAGTTTCTGCATTATGTAAACATAGCAGGCAGACATTCAAATCCATACCTCCCCGCCGCATAGAATTGTCCATCGTTAATACCTTATTCTTCAATATGAACCAAGTGAAGAACAAGATTTTGGTAGGAGCATTCCAATGCCAAATAGCATTGTACCACCATAGTCTCGGTTCCACAGACTAAGTAGAAGCATACGCAAGATATGCCCACTTAGTAGTAAGCTCGCCCTAGTGCATCTATCATGTCTTCCATGCCATGTTGCTAATTATTCCCATTAACACATTTATGCACTTTTATCTCCATACACGTTGGTGTGCACATTTTATAAAAAAACTTAGTGCATATTGTATACAAATACTCACTAGTGCCTATATTACCATGTGCAATGAAGTGTTTTGTCACATTGATGGTGTCGATCATGACAACAATGGTGTTGTTATATGTAGTAGCACCAATTTGTTTACATTTTTAAATGCATTGATGCTTATAGTTTTTCAAAAGCATCGATGTGTATGTTAAATTTTTAGTATTAAATCACAATACTATAGGATCTTTGCTGAGAGAATAACATCTACAGTATATCATTGTATGACAGTCATAATATGACAAGCATCACAAGCATCATAAGAATCAAAAGCATAGAGACAAGAGACACAGAGTTTCCGTGGGGAAAACCCTAAGGTGAAAAACCCCACAACTTCCTCAGAGATAGAGAGAGCAATGGCTCAACCAAAATACAACCAAATAACACTGAGATAGTCTCCTAGCAGATGATCCTCCTCCTCCTCACTAGTGCGCCACTTTTCAGAGAGAGAGATAGTTACTTTTCCGAGTGAGTAAAATAGAGATCTCCTATCTCTATTTATACTCACCTTTTTGCCCAGTGACCTACTGGGGCCGACTTGTCTACTTGGATACATCCACATTATATTATATATTAATTAGGGCCGACCCCATAAGGTGGTCTAATAACCCATCGGCAAGTACACACACTTGCGACACTTGTCAATCCACATGATGACACTTCCTTATAGAGGAATAACACATCTCTTATAAGGGTACAATAAATATATATATAATACACAGATGAAATACATTCCGAAGTTACATATACATCAACACTCCCTCTTAACTAGGAAGGTATTTCTCGACACAGATCTTCTAGACAAGTCTTCTTCTCTGGATCATCATCATCGATGCATCGTCATCATCATCGTCACTGCTGCTACTATCTCAACCAATCTCTGACTCTACTCGTCATAGGAAGTTCTACAGAGCCAGTCCTTTTTCATACTGGATGTAGGCCCACCACCTGCAGGTCTTCATCATCACTGGCCATACTGTGGAATCCTCAGGACTTATTACGTGCGTCACAAAACCTCGAAAGAGCATCCCAGGATGTTACGGGTACACAACTCCGACCTATAGGATCTCCCAGGGCGCTATTACATGTGACCCCACCACAAAACCTTGAAAGAGCATCTCAGGATGTTACGGGTACACAACTCCGACCTGAAATCTCCCAGGGCACAAATTACATGTGGTCCACCACAAAACCTAGCAAGAGCATCTCAGGATGTTACGGGTACACAACTCCGACCTGAAATCTCCCATGGCACAAATTACATGTGGTCATGGCAAAACCTCGCAAGAGCATCTCAGGATGTTACGGGTACACAACTCCGACCTGAAATCTCCCAGGGCCCAAATTACATGCCATAGGACAAAACCTCGCAAGAGCATCTCAGGATGTTACGGGTACACAACTCCGACCTGAGATCTCCCAGGGCACTATTACATGTCCTCCCAGAGCAATGTCTCGAAAGAGCATCCCAGGCTGTTACGGGTACACAACTCCGACCTATAGGATCTCCCAGACATGCTCATCTGCACAACCTGATCCACGGCCATAGAGTATCAACCTGATACTCACCATACATCATCCTGATGTACTCATGATCGTCCTGATCATCATCACTGCAACGTCCTGCTGCATGTCATCTGGAGCAACATCCTGAAGCTCATCATCCATGATCATCCTGATCATCACTGCAACATCCTGCTGCATGTCATCTCGAGCAACATCCTGAAGCTCATCATCCATGATCATCCTGATCATCACTGCAACATCCTGCTGCATGATCCACCTGATCATCAATGCATCTACCTGATGCATACCAAGTATCTACCTGATACATATCATCATACATGATCCTCGTGATCATACAATGTATCCACCTGATACAAATACAAATACATGATACATATCACCATACATGATCCACCTGATCATACAATGTATCCACCTGATACATATACAGATACATGGTCCAAGCATCCAACATGATGCATATACAAAATACATACACATGATCCAACTGATCATATCCAGCATCAACATGATGCGTACATACATAAAAAATGATCCAACTGATCATATCCAGCATCAACCAGAACATCATCTTGATGCTCATCATCCAGCGCTTACATCCACAGCCATGTGAAGGATCCTCCTTCCAACATGCTTGGAATGGCTTCAGCAAATGTTTCCATCACTTCTTCCTCGAAGTGTCCTCGATCTGAAGAACACCAAGCCTCTCTCTGAAGTACTCAAACTTCACTCTGGCTAGTGGCTTCGTGAGCACATCTGCAATCTGCTCGTCCGTCGCAACATACAGAAGCTTCACAGCTCCTCTCTGCACCATATCCCTGATATAGTGATATTTGATCTCTATGTGTTTCGACCTGTCATGAAACACTGGGTTCTCGGACAGCTTCACACAACTCTGGTTATCACAGAAGATACCAGTAGCCTCCAACGGGATATCAAATAACTCAGACAGTAGCTTCTGTAGCCATCCTGGCTCACAACTAGCTGAACAAGCTGCAACATACTCTGCCTCAGCTGTACTCAGTGCTACGCAGGACTGCTTCCTGCTAAACCAAGAGATCACACCTGATCCCATACTGAAGCAACACCCAGATGTGCTCTTCCTATCTGCAGCACTGCCATCCCAATCTGAATCAACATAACCCTGTAGGTTAAACTTTTGATTCGCTTCATACTTGAGCCCATAATCCACTGTACCCTTCAGGTACCTCAGAACATGCTTTACAGCAACCAGGTGAACACTCCTCGGATCCGTTAGGAACTGGCTCAATGTGTTCACATCAAAGCAAATGTCTGGTCTCGTGTTCGTCAAGTACATCAAGGACCCAATCATCTGACGATACATAGAGACATCAACTGGCTCAGATGAAGCATCACATAGAAGCTTTAGATTCGATGCCATAGGTGTGGCCATGGCCTTGCAATCCATCATCCCGAACCTCTTCAGGATCTCTACTGCATACTTCCCTTGTCCAAGGAAGATTCCATCACTCTGCCACACCTCCATGCCAAAAACAAATAGTGCATCATCCCCAAGTTCCTCAACTCGAACTCGGTAGCAAGCTTCCGTTGTGTGTCAGCAATCAATCTATCCTTACCTAATACAAACAGGTCATCCACATAGTAGTATCACTGGATTTCCTTCCTCAACCTTTTTAGTAAAGGTTAGAACCCGCTTTACTCTTGGTAAAGACCAAACTGGATAGAAATCTGCCTATCCTACCATACCAAGTGGCTGCTCCACATACACTTCTTCTTCAACTACACCATTCAAGAAAGCTGTCTTGAATCCATCTAGTGTATCTTCTATTTCATCACTTTTATATTTCTCTATGCTGCCATCTGCAACATGCTTGATCCTTATAGATCCATATGGAAGTCATAACAAACTTCCCTTCAACTCTTGGGACTACATCCCAAACATCATTCTTCATGATCGACGGATCATGGCATTCCATTTCTTCATCCCAGATCCTGGGAACTTCAATATCTTCAATATCTTCAATAGATATCTTTGTCGCTGGAATAAATGTTGTCGTTCTTCTTTTGTAGGTGATGGCATATGATCTTTCCTACACAACAAGTTAAATTGCATGATTAGAAACATCTCATAATTTTCAGAACAAATTCTTACACATAAAGAAATATGTTATACAGTCATGCAATTATCTTAGCCAATGCTTCAATACAACATTTATCCATATCCCGTAACTTTCTAGATGCCTTCCAATCTCTACCAAAACATTGTTAAGAGTGTGCACAACTCCCAACATGTCAGCAAAGAGGTTTCATTCTAGATAAGTAGCAATGGAATGTTGTACAGTGCCATAGGCCACTTACCCAACACATGCATATTAGTAGTATACTGTTCATTAATGCAATCATTCTAATATGCACAATACATATCCTAAGTCTAGGAACATGAGCATATACATCATTGAACAATTTTTATTTAAGCAAACAAATATGCAAGAAATAATAATTAAAATACTTATCTTTGTTTGTTTGTTGGGTGGACTCCCTCTGAGTCTTTTCTTCCTTGCAGGAGCTGCTGGAGTCCTTCTACACCTTCTTGTTGTGGAATGTAGAGAGATGGACAACTCCCTCTGAATATCTGCACCCTTGCAGAAACCACTGGAGTGTGCTCCCTCTTGATCTTTGCTTCCTGGATTACCTGTTCTTGAACTCATATTCATCCTTGGTCCCTATGCATGCTTATTAGTATCATGATTGTGTTATCCTTGTGATCTCATACAAAATCATACATTCATTAGTATACTATTAAAACACAATAATCTCAAGCATGTATAGTCATGATCATTTCAAACAGAAATAATAAGCATTAGCATTCAAGGTTTATATAGGACTCTTATGGTTAGTCATATCATAAGAAACATAACATGTCTAAACCTGTAATTACTCAAACCTATGACTCTTCTGGTTAGTCATATTATTAATTAAGGTAAGTCACATAATATGCATATGCCCATGATTATTCAAACTTATGACTTTATGAACAATCATCATCAATAATGCCATGCATACTTATATGATAGATCCTATGATATAAGAAACACATACCTGGTCACCATATTTGCTAGTTATGTCTAGCAATGTGTTCTTGTTCTCTTCAATGACCTGCATAACTCATTAGTTAACTTTTGCAAAAACAAATTATACATACCTCTATGTGATCCATGACTATGGATGAATCTTTGTCTTTATGTCACCATGGCATGTTCAAGTTGTCCCTTCAAATTGTACAAACCTCCCTCTTGCTCTCCAATCACTACTGCATCATCTATGGTCTTTCCCTTTGGCCACATTAGGACTTGGCCATCCATAAATTCAACCCTCATACCTTTTGCATCCAATGCAGATATTGAGAGTAAGTTCTTCTTGAGCCCAGGTACATACAGTACTTCTTTCATCTTCAAGGATTTTCCAGAATCTAGGTTGTAGGAGGTTTCACCACTTCCTTTGATTGGGTATTGATAATCATCCCCAAGTTTCACCTTATCGGGTGATTCATGTTCAGATAGATTCACAAAAGATTCCTTAAGCCCAGTCATGTGTTTGGAAGCCCCACTATCAATAAACCAGTCATTACAACCATGAGAGATTGTACCTATGAGAGTAGAGATCAGAACATACTCTTCTTCACTTGATGAGTCATTATTGCTATCACTTTCTTCCCTAGCCTTCTTCTTTGGGGGTTCATCATCTTCGGCAGCATGAGCATGAAACCTTCTTTTGCTACCCTTCTTCTTCTTGTTGGGCATGTTATTGTCCTTCTTGTTCTTGGGACAATTTATGGCAATATGTCCTTTCTCATTACAAGTGAAGCATATTCTTCTTTCTTTGAAGTGATGTGAAGATCTCTTGGAGTGAGATGGCTCTCTCTTGGACTTTCCTTTCCTGGTGTGAGCTGTGAGAGCTTGATCTTCATTCCCCATCTTTTCTTCTTGTGCCACAAGCCTTGCTTCTTCTTGTGAGCATTCTTCCCGAAGTCTACTGAATGAGATCAACTTCTTCCTTGCACAAATTCCTTGGATAAAGGAATCCCATGACCTGGGTAGGCCATTTAGGGTGGTCATTACCACTTCACCATTCTCCACCATTTCATCTACTGCTTCTAGTTGTTCCTTGATCTGGGAGACCCTTGAAAAATAGGATTGAATGGTTTCTCCATTCTGAAACTTTACTCCTTTCAATTGGTTCCGTAGGGTCATCTTCTGATTTATGTTCTTTCCTTCAAATAGCTTGGTCAAAGAGTCAAACATCTCCTTGGGTGTCTTAAGAGAAGACACATGGGGTATGAGATGGTCTTTGATAGAATCGACAATGATTCTTTTTGCCTTGACCAAGTTCTTCTTGTGCAATGCCTTGGCCTCTTCATCCTCTGGGATAGGGATGTCTTCTTTCACATATGAGTCCAACTCATTCTCTTCCAGGATTAACCCAATCCTATACTTCCAGGCTCGGAAGTTATCAGCTCCTTCAAGCTTATCCTCAAGCTTGGTGTGGAGAGACATCTTTAAGAGTACTTCAAATGGAAATAGAAAAGATTTAGGACTTACCACTTGAAGTGCTGAAAATTGGATCTCATCCCGGATTAGGGTTTGTCAGAGAAACCCTAAAAATTCAAAATGTGAATTTCAAAATTCTGAAAGGATAGAAAGATGCGCCTTGGAGAGCTGATCAACTTGGTACATTCAGAATTTGAGATCAGCAAAGTCTTGCCCTTCAAAATTGCTTTTTTGTCCTCCCGGGTTCACTAGGGAGAGCCCTGAATTAGGGTTTGAGTTTCCTGGAGATCTACCTAGCCGAAAATCTCGATCCAAAGCTCTAAACTTCAATTTTTGCAAGGAGCTTCCAGCTGTGTCTTCAGATTCCAGAAATTCCTATTTTTGTGGAAACCCTAATTTTTAGGGCCAAATCTGAAAATGCTTGAAACTGAATTCTGATTGGACAGATAGATGCGCCTTGATGAGTAGATCCAATCTACTATACTGAATTTCAAAAATCTGTGGAGAGAAACCCAATAAACAAGGAACACAAGCTTCCGTCACTGCAAAATGTCTTCTTCTCAGTTTAGCTCTGATACCATGTTAAATTTTTAGTATTAAATCACAATACTATAGGATCTTTGCTGAGAGAATAAAATCTACAGTATATCAATGCATGACAATCATAATATGACAAGCATCACAAGCATCATAAGAATCAAAATCATAGAGACAAGAGACACAGAGTTTCCGTGGGGAAAACCCTAAGGTGAAAAACCCCACAACTTCCTCAGAGATAGAGAGAGCAATGGCTCAACCAAAATACAACCAAATAACACTGAGATAGTCTGCTAGCAGATGATCCTCCTCCTCCTCACTAGTGCGCCACTTTTCAGAGAGAGAGATAGTTACTTTTCCGAGTGAGTAAAATAGAGATCTCCTATCTCTATTTATACTCACCTTTTTGCCCAATGACCTACTGGGGCCGACTTGTCTACTTGGATACATCCACATTATATTATATATTAATTAGGGCCGACCCCATAAGGTGGTCTAATAACCCATCGGCAAGTACACACACTTGCGACACTTGTCAATCCACATGACAACACTTCCTTATAGAGGAATAACACATCTCTTATAAGGGTACAATAAATATATATATAATACACAGATGAAATACATTCCGAAGTTACATATACAGCAACAGTGTATACCACTTTGTGCACCATAGTGTGTTGTGACATTAACGCTAACAATATAATTAATGGCAAACATTGTTGTTGTCATAAAACCAATGGTGCATTTATAACACATATGCACATTGGTGCAATGAACTCATCAAAAAGCACTGATGTATAGTAGCACTTTAAATGTACTATTTATTTTTAATGAATACCCCACATTGTTAAGTTATAATGAATACCCCACATTGTTTAGTTTTAAAGAATACCCCACATTGTTTAGTGAGTTCAAAAAATACAATGTACTCATATGCCTGTATTTTAATTATTTTTTTTTTAATTTTAATTAATCATTAGAAAACAAATATTTGTTATCATAATATTGATCTTTTAATTTAAATTATTCAATTTAGATATAATGTTTGCATTCATTGGAACAATCTAATTGTCCACATATTTAATCAACAATATTATAACAGTTTACAATATTGGACAATACAATAAAATAAGAAATCAATTTTATTATATATGAATACAAGACCATTTTCCATGCAAAATGAGACAATATAAAGGTCCAAGATAGTCAAAATCTCAATGTTTAATTGTTACACTTATTTCTAGCCCGTCAGTTATCCAATTGAAATGGTATGTCCAATACATTAAACAAAATGTCTAATTTTCACATACAAACATTTCAAAACATACAACTTATAGTAACATTCAATTATATTTAGTATCTTACTTCACTCAAACTATTGTCATTGCTCAAGCTTCTTGCATGCCTCATTTATTCATCACTTGTAGGTGATATTGTACTTTAGTTATCTGGCTAAATGTATTGTTAATTGACAAGATTTTGTTCATCTTCTTAACGTTCCATCTACAAACATAGAAATGAAGTGTTTAATAAAGTCTATCAACATTTACAATATAATATATATGATTGTGTAAATAAAAAAGCATGCCTTATCAAGGCGTGATTCATAAACAATATACATTATTTCAAAGCAATTCCTTATAACATTTATCAACAACTCTTATGTTGGATACACTCCATACTTTGTTTTCTGCAAGTTTTATACACATGACGTGTTATTACATTAATTATAAAATGAGGGAACTAAAACAACATAGCTGCTTACAAAATGCACAATTAACTTTTAATACTCCAACATATATTCACAACCCATACTTAAAACTCAATGCCAATCAATTCTTCAAATGAATCTTCTTTGTATGTTAGCACCTATTAGAAGACACCCATGGATAGGTGTAAATTAATTAAAATATAAAGATAACAATAACTAGGAAATTTTAAGTAAAAAAAAAAAAAATACTTACAATCTTTGCGATCAACCATTTTCTTCCTTGTCATCTTATCTTATGTGTTGAATGGCCTCCATTTTTTTTTCTTTTCCACAATAAAACTATTGAAATGGTTAGTATTTCATGAATAATTAAGCTCTATATACATAGAAGAAAAAATTGATGCTTACATGTACATTTGATGCACACTGCTGTTGGGATGGCTTCTCTACCAATGAACACATTTTCACTTCTTTGACCATCGAAAATCGACAAGTGTTTCTTTTCATATGAGACACCACCAAGTATAGATCTTGCAAAGTGACAAATCAAATTCAAAAAAAAATCTTTAGTCATCCATGCATGCAGATTTGCAGCCATGTATGCTCTCGGTTCATAGTTCTAGATATAGTTTTTGAGCTAACTCTTTCCCTTAGATAGATAAAAACCAAGTATTGATGCACCGATTGCATTTACACAACATGGAATGGTTATCCACTCCCAGCGCTTAGGAAGAATTTTTGGCCCATTCCTACTCCCTCTCTTGGTAATTATCCACATGTCACAATTCCTCCATGCATGTAGACGTGTTTCGTCACAATTCCATATATGGTCTTGACTATAGGAATGTTTCTCATACACAGTGTATAATGTGTCATAGAACTTGGACACAACTGTAGGGTGTAGATTTATAGCCTTATCTTTATCAAGTCCATCTTCTATTTGTAACACAAGTTATGGATTCCTTTTTTTGAACCCTAACCACCATGATTTCCTGGGGAAACCATCTCGAAATGGATTTGGCCTACCTTGACAGATCTGAGAAAAAATGGATTTTAACTATATCAATTCCATCCCATGGCCCATTCCAACAATCTCCTTGCACCAAAAAACCACTTCTTCCTCCTCTTTTGTAGTCATCACTACAAGTGGCCCTTTCCGCTTTGTATGAGTGACACCATTTATCCAATAATGCATTGATGTGGTTGTAATCCCATATGTTTTGGTAGCTACTCTAATAGAATATCCATTGCTTTCTACATCATTAATTGCATTAATCATATCCTCTTCACTCCATACTATGATGGCACTGATCTTCTTGGTTGCACTTGCACCTTGTACTGAGGTTGGCTATAGAACAACACCAACACTCACTGTCTCATTATGCTCGTCCACATCCTCGGTAGGATTGTTGTTGGAAAAACATGGGGTGGGTCTTCATCTAAGGAAGTGCATTGTAGTTGTGCACCCCTAGTAACTCGCCTCCTTGACCTCCTTGTACGAGCAATGTGATTGACTCTTCGCATGACTGCAAAAACCTGGAGATTATTGGCACAATCTTGCACACATGCATTAACTATTTCAATCTAATTGCAACAATTGTCATAGTGTTCTTATATCTTTGTTATCTACATGAAACTAATGCAATCTATGTTTCTGTTTGTGCACAAAGTAAATTCGATAACCCTACTTGCATGTTCATAGTGTTATGGTATATTCATTATTTGCATATAGCTATTGCAATCTAAGTTTTTATTTGTGCACAAAGAAAATTATGTAACCCTACTTGTATGATGGGAATTGAGATTTGCAAGTGGTATGAAATTACAAGTTTTATGAACTTACAATCAACATCGATATTGGGGATTTTATATGGTTATATATGTGAATGATGTGGTCACCCTACTTGAATTATAGGAATTGATATTTGCAAGTTGTATGAACTAACAAATTTTATGATCTTATAGAAAATTAGAAATAAGAATCTTATATGGTTATATATGTGAATGATGTGTTTACCAATAGTTTGCTTATCAGGTAATAATCAAAAGAATGAATTTGTCAATGTAAGTTGCATGTGATTGCATATATACTCTAACATATATTCATATATACTCTAATAGTAATTGAGCGAAAAATACTCTTAATATCAATTCAGAGTAATGTAGATTATAGATTGTTAATACCTGATCTAAAAACACTTTGATGGATTGCTTGTTGATAGTGACATCGCAATACCCAAGGGTGAAGGGAGATAGTTGGCTGCCAAATCGCTATCAAATCTGATTTCAAAAGACGGCCTCTAGCATACTTTTCTCATCTAGCTTGGCAGGCTCGGCACAAAGAACGCACGATGGATCTACCTCAGTATATTTAATCTGCTTATATTTATAAATGGTTTTGAATTTAGTTATGGAGAGGACATTTTAAAGCACTTGACTTTTCTTTTGCGCTTTATGTAATGTCTAGATAAACAACCATTATGAGACAAGTTACTCATAGTTGCAAATAAAGGTAGTATTAGACCAACTTTCATTGTGCTATGTGCTACGTGCTACTCACATCTAAGTAGGAATGCGACTTAAAAACACATTTTATTATTTATAAAAATAATAAGTGGTAATGTATTTTTAAATATAAAATTTCTTTCTTTATTTTTTATTGGCACTTATTATAATGTCTAGATAAACAACCATTAGGAGACAATTGTACATGAAGGTAGTGCTAGATAAAGAAATATTAGGAGACAATTGTACATGAAGGTAGTATTTGACAAATTTTTGTGGCGTGATATTCACATATAAAATTTCATTGAATATGGAATGATAGGTTGTTTTAATGTATGTTGGGATGTGATATATATAATTTATTCACATATAAAATTTCATTGAATATGGAATGATAGGTTGTTTTAATGTATGTTGGGATGTGATATATATAATTTAGTAGCATGTTACAATTTTCTTACATTATTAATAATTAGATGGATTATCCACGAACAACAGGGCTGCGATTTATTCACGAACAATAGGGTTGAGATTTTCGCTCTTCTCTTCGTTCTTAGGGTGACTCTCTTGGAGAATATCCACAGATTAGAAATCTTCCGGGACTCCAAGCTTATTATAAACTAGATATCTTTAAAGAGATATCCCAAGAATATTTATCTACAGCCCATTTATGAAGAAATTATTTAGTTGATAGCATTATTTCAGGATATCAGCTGTAAACATATATACCATAAGGGTAATTTTAGAGTTGATTCCCTTTCCAAAAGGGGGCTGCATCTGACTGAAGGACCATGGAAGGTCTGGGAGCATAGGGGCACAACATTATTGAAATGGATCGTGGCCCTATCCTTATATAGGGCCTTTGGCGGCTTTTTGGTCATCTGACATTCTGGATATTATCGATCATCAGGTTTCAGGCCATCGGTTAGAGTTTATATGTTTCAGTTATTGAAATTAGTGAGGGTGGTTTTATCACACAGGAACTTTCGTTTTGTATTTTTGGATAGTTGCATAGTTTATATGTGTACATGCTTTATTTAGGGGACGTTTATTTCTATACTTCAACAAATGATTGATCTATATGATCAACTTTATAGTCTATGCGATATGTAATTTATTACAAATAATGAATTACTAATTTTTTTGGAAAAAATAATAATTAAATAGATTATTAGTACAATATGTTTAATAAATTTTCATAAAAGTAAAGAGATTTTTTGTAAGTGTTTTTTTTTAAATAATATGTTAAGTTTATTTATATGTTAAGTTTATTTATATGTTAAATTTATTTTAGGTGAATGAGTGAATCCTTTTGATATATTAAGATTTTAGGGGATTAGTGAGACAATGTTTTAAGACAAAGTTAATGTTATTCTACATTATTAATAATTGGATGGATTATTGGTATTTAAAATTTTAGGGGATTAATGAGATAATGAGTTCATTTTAGGTAAGTGAGTGAATCATTTTGATATGTTAAAATTTTAAGGGATTAGTGAGACAATGCTTTAAGACAAAGTTAATGCTAAGACTAATTTAAATTGTGTACATTTTCATAGTTGCTCATGTAATCCTGTTACATGGCATGACTAATTATGCTTCATTATAGTTAACATAGACATTGGTTCACCATGGGACATTTGTTTAGTGCACACATCTAGAGATGAGTTGCTATTTTTTTCTTGATAGATAATTTGAAGTGAAGGTAGTTTTCTTTTGGTTTTGCAGTTTTTAACAAAATGATTATATTCATACCTAAAATTACATTGTAAATGAATTTGTTTATAATTCATAGATTAAAAAGAGATCTAATCATTCACAATAAAATTTAAATATAATTTAAAGTGAAGGTAGTATTCTGTTGGTTTTGTAATTTTTAACAAAATGATTATATTCATACCCAAAATTACATTGTAAAGGAATTTGTTTATAATTCATAGATTAAAAAGAAATCTAATCATCCAAGATAAAATTTAAATCACTTTCAAAATATTACTAAAATGTTATTAAAATATCTACATCATTTTTTCCACAACAATCCCACTTCATAAATTATTAGATCTTCAATCTTAAGTGCACCATCATTTCCTTGAAAGATTGATGCTTCTATTTCCATGTCATGAAGTTTAAAAAAAATAACAATCTATGTGTTTTTCATAATTAATTTCTCTTTGGAACTGGTTTTGAATGTCCATTTGATAGGTGAATATGTTAAAGGTTAAAATTCCAATAAAAAATTAGTAGTTATATCTTACTTACCACTATGTTAGAACAAGGTGTCCATAAGGGATGAGTCTTTTCATTCAAAGCTATGTACCATATATTTGACTTGAGTAAGTTGGTTATCCATTGGGTATTATTCTGTCAGCAAATAGACTTTAGACTCGACTTTCTCAGTCTCTAAGAGACGTGTGATTTTTCAGAATATACTCCTTTTTTTTTATTGTTGTTTGACATATTTGGTTTGCACACCATGTATGGTATCCCTTCAAGCCTCTTGAGTATCCCAGACCCAAACAATTGACGTTAGTATCCCAGACCCAAACAATTGACGTTATTTATTTTTTGTTCTATGATTACATAGACGCAACAATTTGTAGCCTTAAAGTTATAGGATTGTTGTAAAGAAGTTAGTTTTCACTAGGTTTGTTTAATTCATGGATATGGTGTTCACATCATGAAAACTCTTTGTATAAATTAGTTCCAGAAAAAGGTCTATACATTAGTGCTCGAAAAGGGTCTTTGTTTTCGAAGAGAAGATAGCAGTAACTATGTTTTGTATATAGAGTGTTTGATTTTGAAGATATGTTTGGTGAGGTTCTCATTGTAGCAGAGGAGTTTATTAATCAAGAAGGTAAAGAACAAATTGATCTAAAATCACCTTCATATTTCACTAGTAAGAATTTTGAAATATGGTTTATTAAAATGAAGACTTTCTTCGTTCTAAATATTTATGGCAATTGGTTATGAATGAATTTGATAACCCCATGATGAGGTAGAGGATGCCTCGCCCCTGTGTTTCATCCAACAAGCCTTGGATGACAGCATTTTTCATTTAGTTCGAGAAGCAACCACGACTAAAGAAGCCTGGAAAAATCTGAAAAATGAATTTGATGTAAGGGGAAGTAACATTAATCAACAGTGAGTTGAATATGAGCAATAACCCATGCAACATCGGTCAAAAGAATCCAAAGTGACAGATTGTAACAATGAAGTTAAAGAGCTTTTGAAAAGTGGGTCCATAAGGGAAAATTGAATGATGATTCCACTATGGAAAATGCATCCAAAGGTAGATCAAGGTCAAATGGCAAGGCTAGTGATAACAAAAGAACTGAAGATCGATGAAGAGATTCAACATGTGAACCATAGATTGAAAAAGGATTGGGGAATTCGCTAAAGCACAACCACAAATGCTTTTGTTGATAGTTAAGGTAGATCAAGATCAAATCGAAAAGCCAGTGATAACAAAAGAAGTGAAGATTAATGAAGAGTTTCAACATGTGAACCATAGATTGAAAAAGGATTGGGGAATTTGTTAAAGCACAACTACAAATGCTTTTATTGATAGTTTATGTAGTTTTCTAGGTATAGAGAATGAAGAATACATTCATATTGAAGACATTGCAAGAAAAAATGTTGAAGGTGAGTGTAGTTATGCCAAAATATGCAAGGAAGTTGATGAAGAGTTTGCAGCAACAGAGCAAGATGAAGAACACGAAGCCTTGTCTTGTAAGCCAAATATAGATGAACAGTTAAACCAATTTGAAATGAAGTAATGTATGATGAAAACCGTTTATTTCATGAAGAAATAAAGCAATTAAAGAAAGAAATGAAGACTTGAAATTTTGTGTGGTAAAATTAACCAACTTGAAAATGTAAACCAAGTGGATAAAATTGCGAAATGGGAAGTATTAAGCACAAATAACAAATGTGGAGATAACTCTCTCCTATAAAATCTAAACTAATCTCATATAATTCGACATTATCTCTAATACCCACTGTTAATGCCTACATTACAAAATACATGACAGAAAAAAGATTACAACACATTAACTTTGTATTCATTAGCTCTTACACCCACTTAGATGCCTCTGGACTGGGCTCTTTCTCTTCCTCTTCTTCGAGCTTACCATTCAACTCCTTTAAAGCATAAACGCTTCAGACCATCATTCTTGCACTTGCACAATAGACAATATTGACAAACTCGTCCTGTCGGGGCTTCTGCGATAGAGCAGTGAAGTAATGAACCATCCTATGGACATACCTTCATCTGTCAGATATTTCGCTTTCGGCTATCTGTTAGTCTGTAGAAAGGTAGTCTAGTTACAGAATGTCTTCAAAAATCACTTACACAAGGTGACTTCCATCATAAGAATGGTTGTTCTTGAAACCGGGGCTGCCAGCTTATATCAAGAGATAAGAGTCCCTACTTGCTTTTACATAAACACTTACATAGAAAAATTTAAGCACACCACACATACATAAATATATATATCATTAGAAAGCAACAGAAGAGACAGGCAGTCCGTCTGGTAGCTCCTCCTTTATATCGATCCATAGCGGGACACCACATGCTAATTCACCAATGAAAACATTTATGATGGCCATTTGCTCAGGAGATTAACCAAATGTAGTGGCAATGGGCTATCTTTTTCCATATGATTCTATTCTAGACAGCGCATTAATAACATAGAGATAAAGCAAATGAAACACCAACTCTTCTGGACTGGCGTGCAAATCTTTTTGCAGAGCGATTCATACTCACGGTGATCTCAGATCTACGGAAAACGATTTCTTCACCAACAGATATTTCTCAATCCTTGTAGCGATGGCATTAATGGATTTCTTTCTTCTCTATTAACGATCACACAGGGCGGTTGCAAACATTCTCCAGTGATTTGATTCTCCGTAAGCAGATGTTTAATACAACGGACGGCAGCTCCTTTCTCCAGTGAATTCACCACTCCTTGTAGCAGATGGCTTACTCACAACTTCACGCCTTACACACAGCAATCAGTTTACCATGTGACAGAAGGACTTACGCACAACTCACCCACGCTCTTAGTGACCATCAATCTCATACACATATAGAAACTAAATTAATCCTCACACACTAACTCTATTTCTACAGCGGAATACTATCACATCTTCCTGGGCATTCCCATGAGGGATTAAGCCCAACCTCACTCTGATACCAAATTGTGAAATGGGAAGTATTAAGCACAAAAAGAAAATACACACAGATTTTATTACTTTTCATTAAACGGAGATACACAGTACTTATAGTTGGAGATACGTCCAACTGATTACAAATGTGGAGATAACTATCTCCTATAAAATCTAAACTAATCCCATATAATCCGGCATTATCTCTAACATAATCAAGAAAAAGATGAAAAGAATCCAAAATTGGAAGTTGTTGAAGATATAAATGGTGTTGATATTGAACACTTTGAAGAAGTGCTAGAATAATCCAGAGAAGAATGTGAACTTTCATTTGCACACGATAATTTAGAAGAAGAATTAATTGATAAGATTTTTATGTATTGGTCAATCTTAGTATGTTTAGTGATGAGGATGAACCATGTACTCATTTCAGTAGTTGGACATGATTAAATCTGAGATTGCAGCCCATAGTGTGAAGGGAATAGTGTGAAGGGAATGATGAAAAGAAGGTTGAAGAAGATTATGCAACTGAAGGTGATGATAGAAGATTTGAGAAATGGAAGAAACTAGCAAGCCATATTAATAATTAATATGGTTTATATACGCTGATCGGCATATATCAACCACATTTAAATGTGTGGCAATGGTTGATATACGCCGATCGGCGTATATAAGCCATATTAATTATTAATATGGCTTGCTAGTTGACGGCCGACCTGCTCGTGAGGTTTGGTTAATAATAATTAATTAATTATAATAATAATAACATCTATTATTATTATTTCAATATTTGCTATTTTATAATAATAATAATAATAATAATTAAAAATATATTATAGTCTACACGTATAATGTTCTCGTAAATAATACTATATTTTTATAATAATAATAATAATCATATTAATAATGATGTATTTATTATTATTATTTAAAGTTGTGAATTCTCATTATTATAAATTATTTACATTTATTATTGTTATAATTATATTTTTTTATTTTCATTTACAATGATTTTAATTAATAATTAATAAGTAATTAATAATTATTAATAATTATTTTTATTATTAGTATAAATTAATTAATTTCGTATTTTTATTAATTAATAAAAGATATTATAAATGTCTATGTGAGGTTAATAAATAGATGGATGGTTATGTCACATTGCAACATTCTGAAGTAGACTTGTAAAAATGTCACATTCTAACATTAGTAGAAGGAGTATGCAGTATCCTTAACCATGGTGAAACATAGTAGAATGTGACATGGCAAGTTTTGTGACAATGCGACATGTCAAGTTCTGTTGACTTTTGTTTTACTATGGTTCAGCATGGTTGACTTTGGTCCACCATGGTTGACCATGGTCAACCATGAACAAATTAGAAAGTAATTAAGATTATTTATATGTTTAACCATGAACAAATTAGAAAGGAATTAAGATTATTTATATGGTTGACTTTGGTTCACCATGGTCAACAATGGTTGACTGTGGATGACTAATCTCTCTTTGTATCTCACTATGGTTGACTAATTCAATTAAACCAAAGTCAACTAATTCAACTAATTAAAGTCATAAAAATTAGTTGACTTTAATTGACTTTGGTTGACGATGGTTAACCATAGTTTACCATGGCTGACTTTTGTTGAACATGGCTAACCATGGGTGAATTTAGGTTACCATGGTTGACTTTAGTTGACTTTTGGGACTATAGTTGACTATTGTTGAGATTGGTTTACTTTGGTGAACTTGGTCAACTATGGTTGACTTTGGTTATTTATCGTTGACTTTGGTTGAATTTTGATTGACCATGGTTGACTTTGATTTACCATTGTTGACTTTGGTTCACCACGGTTGGGTTTGGTTGACTTTCATTTACCATGGTTAGCTATGGTTGGTTATGGTTGACCATGGGTGACTTTGGTGATATTGGCTGACCATAATTGATTTTGGTTCAATATGGCTGACTTATTTACCATGGTTGACTTTTGGCTTGCTTTGGTTAGCCAAAGTCAACTATGGTTGACCATGGTTGACTTTGGTTGAACATTGTTGACTTTGGTTGACTATGGTTGGCTTTGGTTTACCATGGTTAGGTATGGTTGGTTACATGGTTGACCATAGTTGACTTTGCTTGACATTGGTTGACTATGGTTAGCTTTAGTTGACCATACTTGACTTTTGGTTGACGAAGGAAGGCTTTTGGTTAACCAAAGTCAACCATGGATGGCTCAGGTTGACCATGGGTTGACTTTGGCTGACTTTTGGTTGGACATGGTTGATCATCTTTGACTTTGGTTGATTGTGGTAGAGTTTGGTTGACCATGGTTGACTTTGGTTGACCATGGTATATTATGCATGACCATGGTAAACAATGGTTGACTTTTGTTTACCATGGTTGATCATCTTTGACCTTGGTTGACCATGGTTGACTTTGGTTGATAAAGGTATATTATGCTTGACCATGGTAAAGTATGGTTGACTTTGGTTTACCATGGTTGACTTTTCGTTGACTTTGGTTGATTTCAGTTAATTATGGTTGAGTATGGTTGACTATGGTTGTATGTGGTTGTCCATGGTTGATTATGGTTAACCATGGTTGACATTGATTGACCATTGTTGACCATGGTTGACTTTGGTTTACCATGGTTGACTTTTGTTGACCATGGGTGACTTTTGGTTGTCCATTGTTGACTTCGGTTTGTCATGGTTGACTTTTTTTTTAATTTGGATTATTTTTGTTTATCACTATTTACTTTGGATGACTTTTAGTTGACTTTGGTTGACAATGACTCACTATGGTTAACCATGGTTGACTATGGTCGATTATGGTTGAATATGGCTAACCACGGTTCACTATGGATGACTTTGTTTTTTCATAAATAACTATTGGTTAACCTTATTTGAATTTGGAGAATCGTTGACTCTAGTTAACCATGATTGACTATGGTTGACTTCAGTTGACTATGGTTTAATTTGGTTGACTATGGTTTAATTTGGTTAACTATGGTTTAATTTATTTGACTATGGTTGACTATGGTGGACTAATTTACCTCCTAGTTAGACATGGTTGAATTTGGTTTAACATGGTTTCCTTTAGTTGACCATGATTGACTTTGGTTGACCATGGTTATGACTATGGTTGACTTAAGTTCACTATGGTTTAATTTGGTTGACTATGGTTTAATTTGGTTAACTATGGTCGACTTGGGTCGACTAATTGACCATGGTTCACTTGGAGTGAACTCACCTTGATTGACCATGGTTGACTGTGGTTGAATTTATTTGACTAAGACCGAAGATGGTTGACTAATTGTTTATGTTTGACTATGGTTGACCATGGCTGACTATGATTCACTATGGGTGACTTTGGTTTTCCATAATTGATTTTGGTTGACCATGGTTGACTTTGTTTGACTATGGTTAACTGTGGTTGACTAATTGACTATGGCTTCCCATGGTTGGTTATGGTTAACTATGGGGGACTTTGTTTGGCCATAATTGATTATTGGTAAAGACATTATTTAAATTTGACTATGCTTGACCATCGTTGACTTTATTTTCCCATAATTGAGTATAAGCTGACCTTGTTTGACTTTTAACTTTGGTTGAATTTAGTTAACTATAGTTGAGTTTGGTTAACTATGGTTGGATTTGGTTGGTTTTAGTTAGCTATGGGTGAGTGGGGCTAACCATGGTTGGCGATGGTTGAATTTGGTTGATTTTAATATCGTATGGTTGACTTGTTGACTTGTTGGCTTGATTATGGGTGTTCGACTATGGTTAACTACGATTGACTTTGATTGACCTGTTGGTTATGGTTAACTATGGGTGACTTTGTTTGGCCATAATTGATTATTGGTAAAGACATTATTTAAATTTGACTATGGTTGACTAATTGACTATGCTTGATCATCGTTGACTTTATTTTCCCATAATTGAGTATAAGCTGACCTTGTTTGACTTTTAACTTTGGTCGAATTTAGTTAACTATGGTTGAATTTGGTTAACTATGGTTGGATTTGGTTGGTTTTAGTTAGCTATGGGTGAGTGGGGCTAACCATGGTTGACTATTTATGGTTAACCATAGTTGACGATGGTTGAATTTGGTTGATTTTAATATCGTATGGTTGACTTGTTGGCTTAATTATGGGTGTTCAACTATGGTTAACTACGATTGACTTTGATTGACCTTTGGTTGATTTTCTTGAGCATGGTTGACATTAACTTAGGTACCACTATTGACTTTAAAATCATATTGGTTGATTATAATTTCACTATTGTTTGAATATTGTTGAATTTGGTTGAATATGGTTGAGTATGGTTTACTTTGTTTGACTATGGTTGCCTACTGTTGACTTTGGATAACTTTTGTTTGACTTTGGTTGACTTCAGTTGACCATGTTTGACATTGGTTAAGTAGGAATCATCATATTTGAGTATGTCTTAATATTGTGGCTTTGGACGCCTTTAGTGCATTATGGTTGACCATGGTTAGCTTTAGGTGACAATGGTTAACTATGTTTGTTTGTTGTCCACTCTCGTTGACCATATTGTTCATGGTTGAGAAGGGTTCACTGTTGTTTAGTATGGTTGACCATATTGATCATGTGGTTGACTATGCTTACCATATGTATTTCATGATAACTTTTCATGTGTATTAAATATATTGTTCAGCATGCTTGACCATTGTTCTTTACTATTGACTTTGCTTGACTATGTATCACCATGGTGGTAGTAGATAGTTGGCTAAATTTTGTAATGTGGTTGACTTAAGTAATATTGTTCACTATATTAATTAATACAACCATATTCAATGATGTTGTTGAATCTAGTACTATTGTTGATTATATTAATTAATTGAACCATATTAAATAATTAATGCATTAATTAACATTATTTATTAACATATCATTAACATTAATGTTATTAATATTAATATGGCTTGATATTGATGTTTCTTAACATTAATATCAATATTAATGATAATGTTTCTTAACATTAATTTTAATAGTAATGATAATGTTAATATTAATGTAATCAATGTTAATATGATTGTTATTATTAATGATATGATGTTATTATTAATGTTCTTATTTTTAATAATAATTTCAATGTTGTTAAATTTACTAATATTAATGTTATTAATTTTAATTTTATTAATGTTAATGTTATCAATATTGCTCTTATTAATATAGTTAGTTTTATGAATCATATTATTAATATTCATTTTATTTATTTATTTAACCATTGGCTTCTTAAGTTTGCTCTAATTGCTCTATTTTTTAAATGTATTATATCATATTATTAAATAATTGATGAGTTAAAATAAAATATTTACTTTAATGAAAATTTCAAAATAATATGGAAACCATTATCAAATATATGAAAAAAAATATACTTATTCATAGCATATTGCAATTACATTTATTTTAATTTAAAATTTTATATCATATAAATAATATGGAGAAAATTGTAAAAAACAATTACATTCATAGCATAGTTCAATTACATTTCTTTTTAATTTAAAATTTTATATCATATAAATAATATGGAAACAATTCTTAAAAAAAATTATAAATATAATGAAACAATTAAATAACCTGGTTGCAGAAACCCCAACGTTTCAATCTACAATTTCTTTTCTTATTTAAAAGCTTGGACTTTCTTTTCTTCTCTAAAAGCGTGGTTGTGTGCAGGTAGTTCTCCGTGAAAAATATATCTTGTATTTTGACATGAGAGCATCTTTAATTTTTTTATATTTAATTTATATGATAAAAACACCGTAAATATATTTAAATCCACATATAATTTCGCCTATGTGTATAATTTGAAGTCCAAATGCAATCCAAAACATATGAATTATATTGTGTATAATTATGAAGTCCAACTATTTGTAACTGCATTCAAAAACATATGAATTTTAAAGCATGAAGTTTCAAAATTATACACATTTTCAAAGGGTCTGAATATCATTAATTTATAATATTTTAAGATTGATTTAGGCTTTATTAATTAATATTTTAAATTTGTATTAAATATCTATTAGTAATGAAACTATTTAAACATATTTAATTTTAAAAAATAGAAAACAATATTGGCCTCAGGTCATGAAATCACCTACTTTTTATTTGAATTGGGTTTCTAGGTTTTAGGTTTAATCTAGTCCACTCAATATTAAATCTGGTAATTTATAAATGCTAAATATACCTAAAAATGAGCAATTATTATTTATATAATTATATGAAGGAGGGGAATGCATATGCCCAGATTTATATGATCATAGGGGGAATGCATATATGCCCAGATTGGGTCAGAGCCTGCAATGGGAATTCTAACACAATATAATATGAAAAAAATATTAAACTTTAAAAGTATTAATAAAAATCACCAACATAAATCACAAATAAAAATCTCTCCCTGCTAAGTCACTATCCAATAAATGACTCTTTGAAACATGTATTTAAACTTCCTGTACAATGAACGACTCTTTTAAGCATGTATTTAAGCTTCTTTGAATATATTATAGGGATAATCCTAAAATGTGCAGATGACCTTTTCTTTAGAAAAACAACCAAACAAACAATCTTAGTATAGGGTGATGGTGTACTTTGAAATTAAAAGCTAAAACCTGAAACTGAGTGTGTGCAGAAGATATATAATTGGGCGTATATCATGGGCATCTCCTCTCTCTTAATATAACGCCATATTTACGATTATTTAAGTTCTGCATAAGAATAATAAGGAATGAACGAAGTTTAACTTAAGATTTATTTATTAACTTAAGATTTATTTAAAGTTTAATATTTAGATCAAATAAAATTGAGTTTGAAAGAGTCATGCATAACTCCTCGAAGGACTCCACCATTGACAAAACTATCCGTGCGAATTATCACAGCTGTGCAAGTTTTTCATTATTATTTAGATGATCCCAAATAGATAAACCAAGACGAGATTTAAACTTGAATTCCAGTAGCTGCATGAAGTTTTTTGTAATGGAAAGTGTAGTGTCTTGTGTTGAAACCCTGTACGATTTTGCTCACTATTGATTTTTGCAAACAATATGAAGTCCACTTGTTGCTATTACTGCTGCTAGTAATAACCTATTTTTTAATAATGAGAATTTCAGGCGATCCAACATTTAGATGTGAATTAAATATATAATTAGGATCTTCTATGCTGAGTCGGTGACACTGTAATACTATGTAGTATCGGTAGAATGACTGGGCGTTATTGAGAACCCTATCCAACTCACCTTACTCATATGATAAATATCTAACCTCTCCAATGCACAACCATTCCATTATCTCAGTATTGATGACATATTGATTACAGTGAATATGGGTTTTCGTGGAGTACAAAAGATTTGCGATAGCTGTAGCCCAGCAGGATCGATCTCTGCACAAACCTTTAGTACAGTATTATTACCATCAGCATATTATGAGGACCCAATGCGCGTACGTTTACGTTTAGGTGATCGGATTGACATGAAGATGATGGTGTCAAGTCATATGAAGATTCAACATAAAACAATAAGACTAAGAAGTTTTCAAGATTATAAGAAAGGGATATGAATATTATATGCACATGTCCAGACATCCACGAGCTTAGAAATAAAATATATTTTCATTAAAAGACCATGCTCTTTAAAAAAAAATCAGTAAATCTGTCAAAAATCAAATCAAACTCATAATCCATAATCCATGGTTAAAAAAATTACCTAGTAGCTCAAGCCTGAAACCTTCAAACTTGGGGAGAATGAAATTACATACCCATTCCCGGCTTTTTCAATGTTTCATGTCCACATTAAAGAGCCATTGTAAACAGAAAACATAAAGCGTAGTAAACAAAAAACATAAAGCGATCTATGGATTCAATAGTACATAAGTTAATTGGATTATTGGATAGTTATCATCTGATTTACAGCCTATGAACAAGGCTGCTGCCTGAATGTCGACCATAGCTGAACTCAATTGCAATAAGATGTCAATTAATGCAGATTTACCACCCTTGGTTAACCATCCCCATAAGCCCCATTTTGCAGCCTCCATAGCCTGGTAATTAGTTTTATCTCTCCAGCTCCAAGAGAAAGCGCCCGCCACTTTTCCAACACCTACTCTTTTGAATCCAGAGCCTCCAATGCTTGAATTAAACAGATGCAGAAGTTAGATAAAAAAAAATTAAAAAAAAAATCAAAAATTACTATTACCATATAACAAATATAAAAAAATACTACTACCATATGCTTATAAGAAATCAAATATAAAGACAATAATGATTTCTGTACCATTAGCCAGAATTTATTGGGATGCAATCAAAAAAGATTTTGAATAAGCCTATGTATCCAATGTTAGGCAGGCAGCATAAACATCAATATATTAAGTGCCTAAGTACTGGGTGGCTATGGAGTCCAAGATGCAGTCCTTATGGTTTAAATTTTAAATTTTGCCCCGGATACAATATGTAAATTTCCCAAATGAGAAATCGACCCAATAGACCAAGCATGCAACCGCACAAAATTCTAAAAGCACCAAGAAACTGCGAGAGAAAGCTGACCATATCTACCTTAAAAGAAAAAGCATCAACCAGTGCATGTGCAAGTTTAGCTTCTAATAAAGGCCATATATTCATTATCTGTGCAGATATATTAATACTGAAAATTAAATTAGGGTATACAATGAAGATCAGGGCCACACCTACAGTATCGGGCTCCATAGATCGATATCGGAACGCCAGTTCACTCAGCCGATATCGGAACGCCAGTTCACTCAGTCGATGCAAATCTTTCATTATTGCCCTCTGCTTTGAAGCCAGTAACCGCAGGAAAAGTAGGGCCATGAGTTCGCCATTACTGAGACTGTGCTCTTCCGCGATTGGCCACAGAGGTTTCTCCAAAGGCCGCCATCTTCCCATACATACCCTGCGCACAGGGGCTATTTCCATCCACAGCATATCAGTTGTTGCTATTGTCTTCGGAATTGTCATTACCAGAGAATTTGCCGAGGAGAAAACGATATTGAAACGAAAACCCTAACCTACAGCAAACCCCAAGGACAACACCTTGTTAAACTGCAGTCCACAGCGAATTGGAGAGCGTTTAATAAGAGAAAATTGCTTGCAAACCAAAAAGAAAGGTAACTCAAAGACGAATTCCAGAGCTGTGATTTCCACTACGCCGTATATTGGGCATGTCGTGGTGTGAATTTAAAAGGGCGAAGGGTAGCCGTATTTTGGGATGCCGCGTGGGGGGAGTGGAGCTGAGCGGACGAGCAGCAGATCAGTGTGGGGGGAGTGGAGCGCTACAGGTAATGGAGTAATGGAGTGTGGGGGAGTGGAGCATAATAATAAATTCAAAATTTTATTTTAAACAATGTAGTTTGGATTTAAAGCTGCGCTCAGGTTAAGTCAGTAAATTTGGGTGGTTGATCTATGCATAAGATGAAGCATATTTCAGGATCAGTAAAATCTAACCATCCATTATTTAAAAAATAAAAAATCAGCCACTCAACCCTCACCCCCAAAAGTTAAAAAGAAAATGTCTATCGGTCTAAATATTAAAGATGGAAAAGAAGTTGGGTTGTTGGTTTTGTTTTGATTGCGTGTATCTCTTTTTCTACCAAGTATTCTTCTTCCTTTATGTAACAGAGCAGGTATGAAATCAACAATCGATACCTTCAAATTAATATAAAAAAGATTTTGCTCTGGTTATGGGCCCACCATGCTTCCCTTCAAATTGGTATCAGAGTCGGTTGGAATTGATCGTCGCCATTACAGTGAAGGATCAAGGAGAATAAAATATAGAGCAACTCGCAAGCGAATTCATGTGGAAAAAGAAAAGAGGGCTATTGTGTGAGAGGAATCGTGTGAGGAACGAATGGAGACCAACCTGTGTAAAAGAATTTGCCCACGTGAAGAGCTTATGGGTAAGGAACGACTGAAAGCATGAAGAAATACACTTAAAGGAGTCACAAGGATTCTAAGGCAGAGTTTAAGACATGAGAGAAATCAGACATGTGAACGTGTGAGAGCTACTGTGGGTGGCTCCATTTGTAAGCATTGTGCGATAAGTACATTCTTGGAGACACGATCTAGTTGGAAGGAAGATGAGCCCAAGACGAGCTCACTGCTGCTGTATTGACGTGAAGCAAAAAGACCTAAGGGAAGTTCTTTCCGGTATGAAGAAAATTAACAGTTTGTCCACAAGAGAAATTGAATTCTAAATGAGCCACATGAGTAGAGTAAATCAAAACATACATTTTTTATATTGATTGAAAAACAGAAGGTGAAGATGAAAGAAGCTAAAGTATTTTTGGTTCAAGGTTTGGTGTTTACCAAAGTGAAAATAACACAAACAAGTTGTAAGCCTAGCTCAGACATAGATAGACCAGCATGCATTCACATGGAAGACTAATAGTTAGATCCCTCGTTACAAAAGATTCATAGTGGAAGACTATCGTTAGGTTTGAAGTAAACATATTTTCTTTCCAGCAGAAAAAAATCATACCCTTTTTATTCATAGAATCAAAAGGTACATGAAACTCCCTTTTTTTACATAAAAAACTGTCCTACAGCACTTACCATGCCAACAAAACTAAAAAATGTAGCACATATAAGCAGCGTTCATCCCATACTTGGGAGAGAGAAAAAAAAAAAAAAAAAAAAACAACTGAGTGTAACCCCCATCCCACATATAGAGTGTACATAAGTCTGAAACAACATTACTCAAATAGCATTAGTCAAAAAATTTCAAAGATCCAAAATTCACAATCTGTGAATCAAAATATTCTTTCGAGACTAAGATACCAAATTCCCCAACTAAAGTTTGCTTGGATAGTTTGTCTGCCATCTGATTATGTTGCTGGAAGATGTGTTCAAGCGAAATATTCCTGAAAAGTTTGATAGCAGCTTTAATCCACTTGCACCAATGAGCCAAAGATAATACCTTAAGATTGTATTCCCCCCTAAGCCCATTTGATGGTAACTCTTGAGTCACCAAAGATCTTCAGGTCATCAATACCAAAAATGTTAGCAACTTTCAAGGTGCACCACAATAAACATATTACATATGACATTGTACTTAATTTATTAGATATTAAGGATTTCCTCCAAAAACACTTTTTGTTGAACTCTCTCCCAATATACCTTTACAATTTAAAAAACCCTTATTTTCACTAGATATTCTAGGCACCCATTTTTTCCATGACATTTTTAATACCCCTTTTTATTTTTATCCTTATTATGGTGACATGACACAAGTCTTATAACTCTTCAAAAACCTTGCAAGGCCAAATATGAAATCTTAGTGATAGAAAATATTTCAAGATGGGGAAGAACCCTCTAAACACATCAACTTCATTCACAATTATTCCAATCAACTTCACATCACATTTAATCACAAATCTTACCTATTCAAACACCACTCTAAGTCCAAACACAATTGGATTCATGCCACCTTCACATATATCATACTTATTCATACACCATTTTGACTTCACACACTATCAAACTTACACAAACTTTAGATGCCCCTAACACATAATTAAAAATACCCTTTACTCTTATATACTAAACAATATTGTTTCCATATTTTAGAGTACTAAATCCAACAATATTGCTTCCATATTTTTATTATTTGTTTAATTTATTGGTTACCTAGTACACTAATGCAATTTTATGAATCTATAATTTAAATTTAAAATTAAAATATTTTATTTTTAATTATTTTTAAAATTTAAATTATTAGCTTGCAACACGACATGGAATTTGATGGGTAAATTACCAATCACCGCCTAGAATTAACCAGCATAGAGGGATCCAATTTCTTAAAGTGTAAATTTTTTTATCTTAATTTTTTAACATGTGTAAATTGATCCCTTTGATGCTTGGTAAATCTAGGTTTAACATGGATTTTTCAAATTCTTTATTTGATTTTAATTTTTTATTTTATGAGTCCAATGAATTCTTTTAATTACTTTTTACTTTTTGTAATAATTATATTATTATTACTTTACATACCATTATTTTATGTGATAATATCTCCCTCCATCCATAATAACCTGGCTAATTAAATTATTTACTCTACAACACTGCATGGAATTTGATGGACAAATTGCCAATCACAAACCTGGAATTTGATGGTGACAAATTGCCAATCAAGCTTCACCGTGTCACTTCCGAAGAAAATGCATAAAACGTTTTTAAAATTATTAAATATTTAACAGATTAATTGTATTTCAAATTCCAACCTGCTGACGTCTACCTTGAAATTTAGAGCGGGATGGCGCGGGAAGGATATCAACTCCGTATACAGAACTGTCCAGTAAATTACAATTGTCTGGTTATTATCATTGCCAGTCAGAACCCACAATATTCCATTCCATTCCATTCATAGTGATTACGTTTGCTTTCAAAATAAATAATTAGTACATACCGATTTTTTCTCGTTTGTACTGCTAATCTGCTCGGTCTTACCAGCAAGGCTGCAAAGACTGCACTGGACTGGACATGGAGAAATGACAAAACAAGACTGCACCGGACTGGAAATGGAGAAATGACAAAATAAGAAAGACGCTTATCACATGAACAGTAACACCATAATTAAAACAAAATATACAAATTATTAAAGTCAAGAGCTTTCTGTTCCAGGATCAACTTTGAAAATGTTTCCTCAAAATATGCGACTCAACTAAACTTTTTCTGACAGTTTTCCTTTCATTCGAGAAGACAACGACATGCACAAGCTTGACCAGTCCTCTTCACTTTGACCTCTGATTTAAAAGACTTCCCGTTCACATTGCAATTAGGTTCAAAAAAGTTTCCTGTAGATGATGACTTGCAGTGCAATGGAAACGAGCAAAGTCAAATGTCCCTCTAATAGGCAGATTAAGGTACATCTTTAACCTAAAAACAAGGAGCAAGAAGGTACATCTTTAACCTAAAAATGGCTATTGAAATAGAATGTCTTCATTCGATAACCCGAGCACCCTCACCTAACTAAGCTGCAAGCAACAATAGAACAATTATAGAAAAACCTTTCACCATTCAAGTAATTGAAATAAGTTTTTATTGGGATTCAATATGATTCTTACAAAAGGGAAAATGAAGAATTTATATCACTAAACTTATTATCTTCTTATGTAAAAGTTGTATGAATTTTTTTTCAAGCCTGCCTCATTCTCTACGAGCTCAAATCCATTTTGTTGTTGAAATTCCTCCCATTTCTTTTTTGAAAATCCATACATTTCATAGATGAGGATGCATGGTAATAAATGATTACTTTTCAATATTAATCCTCCCTTAAGATTGAGAATTCCTTTCATGTCATAGTTTATAAAAAATATATTTAACACAATTATATATCTAACCAATGATTAGCAAGGACAATCCATATAATCCATATACCTATATTTATATCATTTATATAAAATCATTTATATTTATATCATTTAAAATCATTTATTTAAACTAACATAACTAAAATCTTAGATCTTTATATGCACTAATTTTTAATTTTTATAAACAATTTTTATATATAAATGATATTTTGCATCTATTATTAGGCTCTCATTTTCATTATGTTAAATTGTGATTTTGCAAAGTTTAACTTAGATTTTTACAATATAGTTCGTACATTCACATAGCATTTTAATCTCTTTAAAATTTGTAGAGTATTTTTGTTTGGACAATAATATACCCATGCTAACAAATTTATATTTTTCTTTGATTTATTTTCTCTTTTTGAATTATTATTAAATTTACAGAAATAAACACAATGAAAACTTCAAAATAATGTTATTAACTAAGGGCATTGTTATGGCACAAATTTTATCTCCATAACTATGAGAGTTCCAAATCTCAATTGATCTAGATATCGCATACTAAGTGCACTTCATTCCGAACCATCAGCCCACATAATTGATTGGCCACCTCCAAAAGGAATCTGTGATGTGGCTTGCATCATGAGCCTGGCCTTTGTAACTGGGGTAGCTCATCAATATCATTGCAAAATAATAGACAACAATAATTAGACAATTTAAATAAAATATTTACAATAAATCACATGTGCATTAAATAAGATAATAAAATTCAACTAGATTAATTAAAACATAACACTAATATTACCTATAGAATGAGGTGGCTTGTCTTGAGTAAATTTGATGTTTAGAAGTCCTCGTCAATCCATCTCTGCATAAAAGTATAGCACAAGGTCCATGGCATGATTTTTGTCACTAGAGAGCATATCCAGTACCTCTGGAGCAATCCTACACGGGAACTCTCACTAGCCCCACTTGGGAAACATCTTCCCTTGCATGCACATACACACATCAATCCTCATCCTAGGAGGGTTGTGGTCAAATGAGAGCCTAGTGGCCAGAAACCTCTAAAAAAATAAGATAAAAAACTCTGAAGAAAATGGGAAGATTACCTTCCCATCAAACATAAAACAACAACGGTACAAAGAAAAACAAAACTATCACAAAAAATTCCATACCAACTAATACATCTAGGTGTCTACAGAAAAGAATCTACATAATAAAAAAGGGGGCATCTAATGTGCTTCCCATTAGAGGTGTGGTGGGCCACTTACATGACCATAACCAAGAGGTACCTAACCTCCTCTGCATCAAATGCATATGAATCCCACTGGCCACTAGAAACCTAGAAGCTAGAAGGGGTAGTGATGTCCCAACTAACATATCTCTAAACATATGGCAATTAAATTTCTCAGTCAATATCAGGTGAGGGATCATGGAAGTGGAGAAAATCCTCCCCTCTCTTGGATAGTCTAGTAATAAAATATATGTCCTCCTCTATGGGTTGTAATCATAAATTAAGACTGACTGTAAATGCCTACCTGGCATGATCCCAACAATTGATTAGTTATCTTAATATTGTTTTGCTCCCCTTGAGGGATTTTTCCTCCTCATAAAACTTGAGGAGGCCAACAATATCCAAGAGTTGACGAGTTTAAGTTTTAATGGGGAGAGGGTACAAATCCTTCTCCCTCTCTCTAGGCTTCCAATTTCATACAATATTGCATCGGTTGGCTTGCCCCTTCTATTGTTATCATCATTATTTCCTCTTATTAACATACAACATTAACGTATTAGGCCCCTCCACACACACACATATAAATCATTAAGAATATGATTATTTTATTTGTTTAAATAAGAATTTTATTTTTTTGCAAAAAAATGTAAAAACATTAATCAGTGTGCGTTAAAAAAATTAACTCTCCATTAATGGTGCAGACAAATCCTTACCACACTGCACGTGCGGTGCATCAAAACTCATAAGGCACCGACCACAGTGCATTTATAATAACCATGTGCATCATAATTGGTGTGTCCCTACTATTCACACCAGTTAGATCTGATTGAAATTTTTATTTTTTAAATCCTGGTGCATCTATAAAACAACATTGCATCGTTAACTATTCCTATCAATAAATAACACACCATTCAGAGCACATTACAGTTTCATAGGTGCACCAGGAATTTTGAAAAAATAAAAATTCCAATATATGATGGGGACAAAGAAAGAAGCGCTAATAACGTGAACCCCAAGGGATGTAGACGAAGTGGTGATAGAGTGTACTATTAAGGCACTCCTTATGACATCACAGGTTCAATATTTCTTGGTTATCTCATGCCTCATGTTGGGGGGCTCTGTGGGTGCATATAGGGGTATAGTGGTAGTCGGTGGGAATCGGCCTCATATCACGCGAGTATGATCTCCACCATAGTTGTCGATTCCCCTTGTAAAATAAATAAATAAATAAAGACCCAGCGATTATGGTGTGAGTAACTATCAAATGTGCACTAATAGAGGTGCTTAATTGGGAAAGTTATCGCATCGTGTATGATGTGTTAATAGTAGAACACACCAGTTATATTTTTTAAAATATGCACAACTTTGCAGTGCGGTATATTATACATTTCACATCATATATGATTCCCTAGATTGAACGATACGCATTGTTAACAGTGCGTCAATGTTTTAATGGCACACCAGATTTCACGATAATACATTAAAAATACAGATGATGCAATAATGCTAAAGTGAACTATCTATATCAGTGTACATCCCAACACCACCAATTCCCTTGTCATAATAACACACACCATTCAAAAATTTTATTGTTTAAGGGCGAGCGCACAAAGTTGCTCCCCAAAAGTGTTGCAATGGGGCCACGCTAGCGGTGAAAAAATGAACTCGTGCACACACCTAAGGCAGCGTGCACACGCCACTAGGTTTGGTATCGAACCGGGGCGCGTGCGCGTTCCTAGCGCATGCACGCTCAAATGCGTGCACACGCTCTTGTTAAGATAATTAAAAAACGTGGTAGAGGTGTTGTAATTTTTTCCATTGCGGCCGAGCGTGAGTCACCCATCGCGTGCACGGCGCTACAGACCACAAATTTCACCATTTCCACTCAAAAAATACCTCCATCCATCCACCAAGTGCATTGGATAGGTAAGATCCATGTTTTTGTCTTTTTATTCATTTTTGTTTGTTTATTAAATTAATTCCCAAATTAGTAAAATAATAGAGAATTTTTCAATTGCAGAGTGTAAACCTACACAATGAATGAACAAAATGTTAACATGGAGTCCAGTGGAACACAAGAAAACACAAATCTTGGAAGCAATGAAAACCCTCAACAAAATCCAAATGCCCAAGAAAATCAAAACCCCCAACAATATTTTGACCAAGACGACTTGAACCATTATGTAAATAAAATGAGAGTGCACACTCGAGAACTAAGAAACACAAAGGAACCATCTCGAGTGTCCCTTTCCACCTCAATTGACTCCCTCATCCATTCAAGTCGCCAATTAACTGACATGACTGAATATAGAGCTAGGATGTAGGAGTATTATTCCACGGAAATTTCCAAGGAGGAAATAAAATATTTGAATATTACAAAGGCCCAATTGTATAGTATGTTCACCGATCCAAGAACACAACAACCACCAGACATTAGAAAGCCACGTGTCTGCATGGATTGGTGTCATTTCCAACCATGGAGGGACATTTGGATGCATAGGTGGTTCATGGTTTACAATAAGCCTCCCTGCAATAATAGGGAGGTTCCACAGTACTTCCTTCGAAAACTGTGGTCTGAGTTTGCACTCGATTTACATGTCAACTATTTTGACATAACCGAGTTCCAGGGTGTTGGACGTGGCTCTGCCCAAGATCGACCTTCTGCTAGGAGGAACCCCTGAGAGGGCCACCTGCTCCTAGGCATGAGCCCAACCCCTCTCCCCAACCACCTCAATTACCCCACAAACTTGATCAGATTGAGGAAGCGATGATGATTGTTGTACGTGGATTTCTTAGACACACTGCATTTGTAGCAGCTAGTACAGTGGAGAAACAAGATGAACCTGATAGAGACGTAGGTGCAGGGCCTTCACGACAGAGTCAGGATAGACCTATGACTGGTGGTAGCCATGTTGGGCCTTCTAGTTCGACAGGGACAATGCCACATCTTTGTCCCCATTGCGGGCACACTTCATGCCCTGGCCCAATCGAGGGCTACTATATGGAGCAGGTTACAACTTTTTTTAATGTGTTTTCAATCATCACTTGATAATTTGTATAGTAATTTTAAAGTATTTTTGTTTGACTTAAACTATTATTTCAATGTACAGCTATTTAGAGCTCAGATGCCGTCATGGGAGAACGTAGCATCTCCCAACATAGATGCAACAATGGTAGCTGCAACTGAAATTGTGGCACCTCACACGGAGGTATTTTTAGTACCTCATAGAATATTGTTATTACTTATGGCATTTCTATTTTTATGTGTTTATATTTATGACATACATGATGATAGTTCGTACAATACTTTTTAATATTTTGATTGACTGAATAATTACTTGTTTAATATGTTCATAACATGCATGCATTTTGGTGTCCACAGGTATGCACGAACTATGATGATCAGCCATGTCCTCCAAGGATTGGCAGATCACCATATACACAGTTACAATGTGTACTTAAAAGAATGCTTTTAATTTGAAATGTTACGACATACTATGGTTTAATTTGATTTTTTTTACTAAACTATGATATTACAAATTTGTATGCAAGGGCCTCCAATAGTTGCAGGCCACTTTAGTCCCATGTTTCCACCCTCTCCCATGAGTCTCCCCTTCACTTCCATCCAGACCCCTCCCTCCGGCCACCCCCTCCCTTCCATCCACCCTCCCCTCTCTGTCCATACTCCCCCCTCCTTCCATCCTCCACCATTCGTCCACACCCCCCCATCTATACATCCTCCCCCATTCATCCATGCCCCCCCGTCTATCCATCCTCCCCCATTCGTCCACGCCCCCCCTTCCATCTAGCTTCCCCCCTTCGTCCACAACCTCCCTTCTATCCATCATCCTCCCTCTATCCAGGACCGCCCTCCCATTTACGATACCTCAACATCCCCCCTAGCCCTTTTGGGTCGATACCCCCTATTGTACAGTCGGTAGGGGTTCATCGTCCACGACGTCCTCCTGCACCCCATACCACCATGTCCTCTTCCACCATATCATCTCTAGTTCCCACCACTATTGTGGAAACTACTATTCCATTATCTTCCCATGTATCTACAGTGGTTGCACCCATAGTTGTTGCATCTACATATGTGCCTCCCCCCCCATGACTACATCGGAGCAGTTTGTCCATCCAACTGCTCCACCTGCTAGCCCAGAAGCCCAGCCATGTCCATTTTCGGAGGTGTTCATAGTGAGAATCAAGTTAATTTATGAAGATGTTTTGATGCATTAACCAAAATTAATTTAAGAATTATTATTTTTCAATGAAATGATTGTCGTAAATGTTGTAGGGTGGAATTGCTGAGAGGCTCAACAGATCCAGGACACCTGACTCTCTTCTCCCACTCGCATCAATGGTGAGTTATTTAAGATTTGACTTGTACATTCGTTTTATAAATGTGTTAAATTGATCCGCATCATAGTTGGCAAGTCATCGATGTCGATACAACTTCGACAAGTTTCAACTCGACATGACTTCGATAACTTCGAGAGGTTTCGATCTCGACACAACTCCGATGAGTCTCGACTTCAACATACTGCGACACGTTCTGCACCTTTGACATGTTCAGCGACCTAACAGTTTGTGACACTGACAAGCAGCGTCAACATGCAACCAGCAGCTATCGAACTTCGACAGGCTGTCTCTCTATCTTCCAGTCGACTGTAACGGTTGAACAGTTGAATCGTCCTATCTTCTTCTTTGTAACTGAACGTAATGGGAAGGCACCCAAGCATATCAGAATCTATATAAGCATGTATAATATTGTAACATACATCAAAATCAATCAGTTATGATCTATTTACATCTAATAGAAGAATAGTTCGCATTCCTGCATATTTTCTGTGTGTATTTGTGTTTATCTGTATTGCGTAATCCTGCTTTTGCTCATTATGTTTATTAAGCTTTTGCCATAACAGATCTGACTCATTTAGTCAAACTGTTGTCCCCCTTGTGCTTCCTGGACATGACCCGAATCATTGGTATCAGAGCGCACTCAGTTTTCGTGCTTAAGATCTGTGTATATACTTCTCTCGAAGTTACCTGACTTATGCTGGTTCAAACTCACTCGCAATCTTAGCAATCCAAGCATACGCTAACTCCAGATATGACAGAACGAACAGACGATAGACATGCAGCCGACGAGACAACACAGCTTATTGAGCAAGCTCTGGCTCGACAACGAACTGAAATGTTCACCCAGTTCAATGAGATTCTCTTGCGATTTGCTTAGACATCCGTAGGATCCTCGACGAGAACTCACTCCGATAAAATGAGCCCCTTCAAAGTGCAAATGAATCTGGACATACCAAATCTTGAAGGTAAGATTGATGCGTAATCCGTCGACAATTGGGTGCAACAATTGGAATTCTATTACATTGTAAATCAACTCTATGAAGCTGAAAAAGTCACCATTGCATCCTTAAAGATGTAAACCTCTATGCACTACTGGTGGGAGAACCTCTCGACAAAAATGGAGAAAAGAGGAGACCCCATCGTTACATGGGATAAATTCATCGAACACATCTGAAATGAATTTTACCCTCCTAAATACCTCGAGCACCAGTATAAGAAGTGGCAGAAGCTAAGGCAATGGAAAGACCAATCAGTACAGAGTTACACCGATAAGTTCTACTTACTCATGGCAAGACTTGGTGTCCAAGAAGAAGAGAATTTGCTTGTTTTGAAGTACACCAGCGGATTGTCCCAGTACATCCAACAGGAGATGGAATTTCTGACTATCAATACGCTTGCGGATGCTTTCTACTATGCCAACAAACTGGAAACCAAGCAGAAAGGAAAAGCACGTTTCGCAACAAAGCCGACATCAGGAAGATCACCCGACAAGAAGGCACCAGTCGACTTCGACAAGTCGAAATCTTCTCAGCCGGCAATGCCAAAGCCAGATCATTATAAGAAGCCTTTTCACAATAGGGAACGTATCAAATGACCGTCGACTAGAAAATGTTATCATTACCACCACTCATCTTGGCACGATACGTCCGAATGTAAATCCCGGAAGACATTTCTGATGAAAGTGTCGACCTTCGACGTGTTCGACAAGACGATGGAAGAACATGATCCAGACGCGATGACCCTTTTGACCTCGGCCACTCCAGCAGCCTCGACTATCGTCAATGAGGAGGAATGAGAATGCATGTTCCAAACACAGATATGGGTCCAGAGCAACCCATTACATCTGATTGTGGACAACGGGAGCCAAAAGAACTTCGTTTTCGAGGATCTCGTGAAGAAACTAGGTCTTGTTACCACTCTGCACCCTCAGCCTTACAACATCGGTTGGATGAAGGATGGTCAAGAACTACGGATCACTCGACAATGCAAACTCACCTACTTCATAAATCCTTTTGAAGATGAAGTACTCTGTGACATGTCACCACTCTCCGTAGCGGATGCCCTGTTTGGGAAACCTTACCTCTAGGATAGACATGGAAGCTATTAGTCACAGCCTCATAAGGTGACTGTCAGAATCTAAAATCGATGGTTCAGCATACCAGAGCATCAAACTACACTAACAGTTGCACTAATATCTTCCAAACAGAAAAGGAAGCTCATCAATCATGCTTAGAAGTTTGCATTGATCATGATCAAGCCGCAACATTCTAACAAGAATGTAGTAATGAGTCGAGTCACCGACCGATGTAGTTCTCAATAGAAGCAGCAAGTCGATCATATTCTTGATGAGTACCAGAACCTCTTTCAAGCTCCAGACGGAGTACCTCAACATTGTCAGGTAAAACACTCCATTGAACTTGTTCTTGGTTCTTTTTCCTAACGCATCTGTTTACAGAAGATCCATTCTTGAAAATGAAGAGATTCGTAGACAAATCCAAGAATTAATTGACAAAGGACATATTCACTCCAGCTCCTCTCCTTGTGGAAGTCCAGTCGTCTTAGTTTCGAAGAAAGATGGGACTTGGCGCATGTGCATCGACTACATATCACATGTAGTCGATAAGGAAAAGACTCATCCATATTCTTTGATCACATAGAATCTTTACTTACGAGGTTTATATGGTTTGGTTCTACTATGCTTAACTTATGAGATATGCAGGTTACTAGCACAAGGTCTCTAAATCATTAAAGAGAAAAAAAGAAGATATTGTTTGGGTATAACTAGCAAGCATGCTAATCCAGGTATGTTTTCCTATATCGAGTTAGAATCCTACTTTGTGTTAGGATCTTAGATAAGTATACTTTCATATGGTTTATAATGATTATTCCTAAAGATAGAGTTTAGCTAATCAAGGCTTTATGCATATTGTGTTTCTTAGTTTGATTAATGATATGACAAACTAGAAGAGTCCTATGGTCAAATATGAATATGCATGAGTAAAAGACGTACTCCATGAAACCTTGAATATTAACACTCATGATAAATTACCTTTGTATGAAATGATTATGACCATACATGTTTAAGATTATTTAGGGTTATAATGTTTTTAATCTTATTAAGATTATACTAATGAATGTGTGATTATGTATGAGATCTTGAGGATGACACAATGATGAAACTAGTGCACATTTAAGGATGCATAGTAATCTAGGATGGATAAAAGCTCAAAGACACAAGTTCATGATACTATCATGACATGGAAGGGAAGTATATATCAAGAGGGAGACAATCTCAAGGACACAAAGATCCAGATGTAGGCAACCCCACAAAACATAAAAAGATAAGTATTTGAATTACTTCTTGAATCTTTGAATAGTTAATGATATTAATAGTTGTATGCATATTTATATTCCTAGAATAAGGAAATATATCATGCATAGTGTAAGCATTCATATAGCATTGAACGTATACTACTAATATGCATATGATGGGTAAGTTGGACAAACATTCCATTGTTGCTTGTCTAGAATGAAACCTCTTTGCTAACATGCTAGGAGTTGTGCATGCTCTTGATAGTATGTTCTGGTAGAGATAGAAGGCATCTAGATAGTCATTGTATTCATACAAGATATGGAAAAGTGTTGTGCCAAAGTATTGGTCAAGATAGTTGCATAACAATGTGAATCATATCAGTATGCATAATAGGTTATTATTGAAATGTCAACTCATCGAGGTAACTATGAAATATTTATACTCATCGAGGTAACTATGAAATATTTGTAAATATGAAATGTTCTTGTAGCTCTTTTGTTGTATTTGGACTCATCGAGGTAACTATGAAATATTTATATTTCTAACGATTGGTTTATCTAAATTTTGAATTATCATTAATGAATCAATCAATCCTAATATGATATCACTAACTATGATAATTGAGTTTAATATGATCTTTTCATTTTGTATAAATACGGGAATACCCCACCAAAATTGATATCCTTGTTTATTACAAGTCTATTGATATTTGAAACATAACTAAGTTTTAATATTTCCAATTAAAATTGTGGGCTAGACGTGCTGAAGAGAGTAAAAATTAGCTGACTGTGTGTCTCGAGCCTTCACATAACATCTCAAGTTTGTCAATATTTTGGTGCTTTTGGCCACCACTTTCCGTTGATATGCTTTTAAAATTTGAGAAATCACAAATTTATGTTTCAACTAATGGACATTCTTGGATTTTAATGCAATATCATTTCCGATTGATTGGTTGCATTGGTTAGGAATATGTACATATTTCCAGGGTTTGGGAGACAATTGTGGTTCAAGTGTAGAGTCATGTCTAGAATAGAGGAGAGAAGTATCCAAGCTCAAAATGTAGAACTTCAATAGAATCTCATGCGGGTATGCTTTGATTCAGTTTCATTGTTTGCTTTTTAGAGAATGAATCATG